>WUAW01019039.1:23771-35414 GCA_017165845.1 Thaumetopoea pityocampa | reverse complement strand
AAGATCGTAGTATGTGGCAAACTGGTCTCTGCCTACCCTTATGGGATGCCGGCGTGAGTGTATGTATGTATAGATGCAGGGGGTCCACCGGAACCAGCAAAATTTTGAAAGTAGTCTGAGAAAAAATGTCTGGCAACCTCTGCTTTAATCACTAATTAGTACCTACTTGATAGACGTATAGGGTTGCCATTTTTGTTTTTCCAAAATAACGTTTTACTAATAACCACAAAAGGATGTAGCAAAAAAGCATTTTATAATATCTCTGAAATAAAGTAATTTATATATTGTTTTATATTACAGCAAAATAACGTAAAATACTTTATTACAAATAGGTTTGATAGTCCTAGTGACGTGTAATAATTTATAATTTTGTGATAGCCTCTTGCTCCATTCGACGACTCCTCAAGCATAAATGGTCATTACTAATTTAGAAAAGGAGCTCATGCATAATATCTTTGATTATACACATACTTGTATAGATTGAGCAATACAAACAAACGACAACAGTGTCTCCTATTGACGTGTGTGTACGCTCGTATGTTTATTACCAACAAATTGTCAATGTTGTGTGTTTAGGGATGCCTACTCTAAATTACTTACCAACGCTTTTAATATGATGAAGGTTGAATAAAATAATGAATTATTATATTAATGTATTATTCCAAATTAACAACAAAAAAATCAGGATATGAGAATAGTTAAATCAAAACATATCTTTTCGGAAAAGATTTTTTCTCGTTTTATCTGTTACGTTGTACGTATGAAATAAAAACAAAAAGGGAAAACCGATATCTGCCCAATAACTAATTATTTTAAAATAATTTGTTTGTAAGCAGAGGATGGTATCGTTATTATGGCTCTGTTTAATAAAATCTCTGATTACGTACTTGGACGCCTTACAAATTTTATAAGCATATTCTAAGACATACGAGATTATCTCGAACATTGACTTTTTTGTAACCACACAACTGTGAACTCTTGTTGATTCCCAGTAGCATTCATCTTGTCTATTGTGTAATTTCTCTTTAACCATTTACCAGTACGAGATCTGTAAGAAATCTGAAACCCAATTATTAAGAATTCTCCGGAATTGTTTGAAACATTTCGAAACCTGTCGGACCCCATCAGAACACATTGAAACTCATTAGAATCCGTTGTAATGAATCGAAACCCATCAGTTTTTATCAGAACTAATTGAATAACATGATGATGGTGGTGATGATTTCGATGATACATGAGCTACAGATCGTAACTTGTGTTGTTAATCTGTGTAATTGGTATTTGTTTTTCCGCCAAATTTTTAAATAATTTGATTAGTATTATGTTGACGAAGATGATGTTCCATAGCTTATTTCTTCGTTCAATCTCTTTTGCATCATTTCAAGTACATCTAAAATACCATTTTAATGTTATCATAATCTACATAAATTTATCACCCATAACCTTGACAAATTACTCCAGTAATAAACTGGCTGGTAATAAGCTTGCAAAATATTGAAATAAATTATCAGGTTTTCCAAAATAGTTGCGACGCGATTTCACTGCGCAAACCGATATATTTAATTACTTTGGAGCAACGGTTTCAAATCACAATGACTTGGGTGACAAACGAATCTACTAAGTGTAGTAAACTTAATTTGGCTCGATTTGTGGTGGCTAGTGCTCTATCTAGACAAGTATATAATCAAAGCACAATATTTACAGAATGTATAAAGTTACGGCAATAGTGATTTATTGCTCATACTGATTACAGTCCGATATTTTTAAGTTTTACTAATAGGAAATTAATATACAACTTTCAGCCAGGATATGGTCAACCAGGCTATGCAGGTCAACCCGCCGGTCAGGGGTATCCAGGGCAAGGGCAACCGGGCTACCCAGGACAAGGTCAACCTAATTATGGAGGTGCACCTGTAGCACAAGGTTTAGAAATGGGACACGGACCTTACCCATCAATAGGAGTAGGCGGCGTCAATCCCCAAGTACAACAATGGTTTCGTGCTGTGGATAAAGACCAGTCTGGCTTTATTACTGCAGCGGAGCTAAAAGCAGCATTGGTAAATGCTCAAGGGCAAACATTTTCAGAAACTGCTTGCAACTTGATGATTGGTAAGTTATTTTCCCATTATCTAAAAGTCTGAGTATCCAAGTGCTTATTTCTCTATTATACTGTAGAAATCTACTGTTATAAATAGGCCTACTCCCTACAAGTTACACTCGCTAGGGATTTAGATGTTCGAATAAAACTGTTTTTATAGTAGAGAGAGATGTAAAATATATTCATAATAGGTACACGTATTATAATACAAACATTTATATTCGTATTAGGATACACGAATCTCAAATATTAGGATGCCAGGATATTAGTCAAATATTAAGATACGACGACGCGCGTCGCGTGAACACGTACGTCGGTATTAGCCGTATGCAGTATTACTTTATATTAGGATAGGGAGCCGATCGGGGGGGGGAGCGTCGAGACATGCGTGAACGATATGATATTGTAGGTATCATTTCATATTTGTATTCGGTAATACGGAGAATAGATACATATTTAATATTATACTAATATCCAGTGATAGGTATGGTATTATAATATATGAGATTTCTAATACATATTCAATATTAGTGAATACTTAGAATTGACCTAATATAACATCTCATATTTTATAGTTTACCTGTTACTGAATATGTATACATCGCCGTTGTAGAGGTAAAATCACTAAATAACATTTTATAGTTCGGGAGATCGAGTCGTCGTCGGACCCCCCCCCCCCCCCCACAGTACCTGATGAACTGCAATTCAGGATATTTTTCATCAATTATTAGCTAAACGACTGTCCTCAGGCAGTAGCTGATTTTCTACATAATCCAAAAAGCATTAGTGTAATAAATAGTTTTGAAAACAACTGCACATACTATTAAAATTCGTTACGTTACTAGCCGGTTTAGAATCTGCAACACGTTCTTATTACAGGAATGTTTGACAAGGATCGCTCTGGTCACATCAACGTGGAGGAATTCGAGAAGCTGTACACTTACATAAACCAATGGCTTTCCGTATTTAAAACTTACGACACGGATCAGTCTGGTTGCATCGAAGAAAAAGAGCTTTCTAATGGTAAGGCCGCGAATTATAGACCCAAGTCATGGCTCATAGCTGCAGAAACATTTATGTACCAAACATTATGAGGTAGTCTTATCCCTTCTTCCATCATCGACTATTCGCGTTTTGTAGTACAGCAAAACACCCTCTCTCCCTCTCCAAGGCACGAATTCAATCAACATCTAGCATCACTGTCGTTATTATTATAATAGGCAAGAGAGTGTATGGATGTCACCGCCATCTGTAATCATTGATGCTAAAAACATCTGTTAAATATGGACTTTATCTTGTTTAGGGGTAACAAGATAACGCCCGTGTTTAACAGATGTTTTTGACACAGTGTTATTGTTGATTATTCACAATTTTAGGTAAGCCTGAATTGTTTTTCTACTACATTACGTCCTAACGTATGATTATGGACAGGACAAAGGAGAAAGGATGTGTCGATGGTTGCGGGAGGAGTTAAAATGCCCAGCTATCATCTTGTGTCATCCCCACAACCCCTGTGACGACTAATGCCATTTAGACATTAGTAAAAAACCATGAAATGACCACCCACTAAGAACATAAGAAAGCTCAAGTCATCTACTGATCAATGGAAAGAACTACGCTCGGAATTTCCCTGCGAGTAGAGAGTAATCCACAGGAGAACCACAGTCACTAATGTGGTTCAAAACATGCCAAAGCTGAAGTGTTAGTGGGCGGGGCACATAGCTCGTAGAACCGATGGATATAAGGTCCTAGTGTTGAAGTGGCGAACCGGAACCGATAAGCGTAATGCGGGTCGACCCCCGACTAGGTGTACCGATGACCTGATTAAAGGTCGCGGGCAATTGGTGGATACAAGCGGCTTATAGCCGCTCGATGTGACGATCATTAGAAGAGGCATATGTCCAGCAGTGGACCTCTTAGGGCTGATATGGTGATGGCCAATTTTAAATTGTTTTCATACTCTATTCCAAAATCAGTTGGTCGCTCGCGTATATAGGTAAAAATATTTTTTTTTTTTATTTTTAGCGCTGGCGCAGATGGGTTTCAGATTTACCCCAGAATTCATTAATTTTTTGACCAAAAGATGTACGGATGGAAAAATATCTGTGGACATGTTTATTGTCTTGTGCGTACAGATACAGCGCTTTACTGAAGCATTCAGGGCGCGTGATACTCAACAAAATGGAACCGTTACCATTGGTTTTGAAGATTTCCTTAATGTTGCACTAAGTTGTTCCATTTGAAAGAACCTTTTCTATACTGTTTGCCTTACTATCAATCAAAATGTGAAGACAATTTCTGCCTACCTTCAAACACTGATCACAACAATGACAAGCTTTTTACACGAATCACAAGCTTCACTTAATAAAAAGCGGAAGTTTATTTGCCTATTAGCTGCCTCTAAATCACTACACCGAGTGATTTTATAGGGAGGTTAGATATATGACTCTAGGTATCAATATATGGTAAAAATAAATGCTTATGAAGTTGTGGAGTAGTTAGCTCTCTGATTCTCTACCGTACTTTGACTACAATTGTTATAAAATTAGAAATTTAATGAAATAGTTGAACGGGATAAATAATTGGATACAAGTTTTAGACACACAAACGGTGCACGTAACACTGAATTAAAGTAATGGTGAATATATTTAAGGAAAAATTAATCATTAAATTTATATTATGGATGAGGGCCGCTTCAGCCAGTGTCAAAAATATTTTGCTAAGAGCATTTATAAAAAAAATATATCAGATATTTTATATAAAAATGTGTTTTATTTCTCTGTTTTCAAAACTCCAATGATGTATCTGTAACAAAGGAAACTATATTATTAACACCTGTAACATGTTTGTTGTACTAAAATAGTACATTTATTAAGCGAAAAGCAATCCAAATCGATCGCATAGAGATATCTGATTTTGAAGTTATGTTCTAAATTCTCCAAAAAATGCTGGACATTATTGATTGGTTTTATTTTTATTATGAGGAGGAAGGTAATATTTTTATTTGTTATGTTTCGCCCTATGGAAAATCTCGAAATAATTATAGATTAAAAAAATATTTATGGTACGAGGCACCATAATGGCGGCTACTGAAACGGAGATCAGACTATCTTTAGTTCTACTCTACCAATGTTAATGAAACATGCCGCAGTATTTAAGTAGTAATAGTACATGATTTAGTACTTTAATACAGCAATCGTGTCATTAAGATCTACCGGCTGGTTCTTGTGATGTTCGAACAAACAGATGTGAAGAAAATAAAAAAAAATGGTTTTTCGGTTTCAGAAGGCGATTCATTAATCAATCCGACTTAGATTTTTGAAAATTATTTATAATGCACCGACAATGGTGTTTTACAGTTTTATAATAATATACACCATTTGTTTATACTATTATAAAATTCACATTTTATATTTAAAAAGATAAGTCTCATATGAGCCTATGCCTAGACAAGCAAATGGCTGCTAATACTTAATACTCACTTGCATCAATTTTCCTCCTCATTGCTTCAGATTTTTCCAAAGAAAAAACTACTTCTTGAAAATTTTTCACAGCTGTTCTCATGTTAGCTTGATGTTGAGCATTTTCGGGAGCACTGTCGTCAAGCAGAGTGTATATTGTAGGTATCTCACCCAGTTTCATCTTGTTCGCTTGCCCAGGCTTAAACACAACGGAGACTTTCCCTGTTTTTGGATGTATGCTGAATGGTGATTTTAACAGATGATTGAATCCTTTAGTAACATTTACATCCAATCGAGGGTAGCAATACTGTATTTTAATTTCTTCTAATAAATATCTTATTTTTCTTCCAGCACTGACATTCTGAATTCATAAAATTCACATTATCAAATTAAAAATTACACAATGGATGAGATGAAAAATAATGTGGTCTAAGGCTGACTTAAAAGAGGTTACGAATGGTTTCTCTCGTAAAATCTATATGCCTGGAGGGCTCAAGGGTTGTATGTACCTATATCTTTAGAAGCCTTACATTATACTGGTTGATACAGGCTAAGTTAAATTTCCACTGCACTCGAAAGAAGGCACCCCTTGAAAGGCGGGTCAATATCGGTGGGAAGGAGATAGGTATAGAGATGAAATATCTCGTTCTGGACGGCTATTGGAAATTTCAAGATCATTTTTTAAATTCCCAACACCGAGACTCGTACGAGCAGCGGGAGCGCTGTGTAGGCTTATCTCAAGTGTAGGAGACCTTGGCTCCATGCCGTCACTTATATACCGGGGTAGTGCGTTCTCAGGCTTTGTATGGCGCATAAGGTGAGCAAAAAAAAGCAGCGACTGCCCAAAACAAGACGACTGCGACAAATGCAATGGGTCATGGCAGTCACGATGATAGGATGTCGCACCGTGTCATATGAGAGGACGTGCGTAATGGAACCCTACCCTGGGATTTAGAGGTAGAGGCGCTGGCTGCGATATACCACCGAAGAGAAGATGCGTGGTAAAAAGCTGAAAGTATGGCCAGCGATCAGAGGTCGTGGGCTGCATACAAAGCCTTCTGCGGGTCTATTATATTGAAGAAGACGGCAGAGCGTATCAGGGAGAATGACTTTCACTCCGAGTATCCGTACCGCCGTAGAAGAGTCGAGCGAAGGAGGCGTATGGCCGCTGACTTTATGCTACCATAATCAGGGCCTGCGGGCGACAAGAGCAGAGGCTGTTGTCGTCTGAAAGGCGACCCTCGAACTAAAAGGCGTACCGGGTATTCCTAGCACGCCTTCATTAAGAGTTGTAGTAAAGTATAAGCTCTGCACAAAATGCAGATAGCCGCTGGAAGGTCGTGGTCGCATGTTCGCGTGTCCCCGAGGCTCACTACGCTAGCGGAGAGGGAAAGCAATGGGGTTTTAAACAATAGGAATCTGGCAAAACGTGCTCGCTTACTACGCAGCAATTGTGTATCCTAAGCACTCACTTTTCCCACTAAATAAAGGCTAGGTTAAATTCAAATAATCCTATGGCTATATTAAAAGTGCAATAGTGCTTTTTCATTAATTTTAAATTATTTTTAAAGATTCATTTATGTTTGCAAGTGATAAACTTTATCAGTTGAAACAGAAGCAATATACATATACTAATACGCCACTGTTGGGATTCTGTGCATCAGAGTCGGAAACCGAAATCATTTGCAAGTTATATAAAATATATAAAATGTATTTATGCTGAACGTGATTTCTGTGAAATAGCACCTTCATTCGCCAAATAATACATTAACACAAAATGCTTTTAAGCCAGTGCTTTACACCCATGTCTTAAAATGTTTAAAAGTAAAAATTATTTTACTTACTTCTCTTAAATAAATTTCATATAGATTTGTAAAACTTTTCCATATTTCAAGTGATGAATCAGTTATACTCTCTAAATTTTTCTTAGCTTGTAACCTTAATGATTCATCAGGTATCATTTTCACTAACTTTTCAAGTCTTTCTGGCGTGCTAAAGAATTCTTGCTCTTGTATTAACCCCTCAAAATATTTATCGATGACATTAAGTGCTCTCCTGAAACATTAGTCTTTATTAAAGGGGGATTAATTATTATATCTATGATAGGCATTGTGGGTGGCCATTTTGTGGATGTCACATTGTTCTACGAGAGTGTCGATAGGTATATACGGTGTAGGCATCTTACTAGCATTAAGCCAGCGTGGTGGATTACAGTATTCCTTTCATAAGCGATATACGGGTAAACGACCCCGGCCCCCCGAGCTACTACTGTCTTTTCTTACTCCTTCCGAGATAATAGTAACCTATACCCTATAGTCCTTTTCTCGAATTCCATATTCCTTGCTCAATATAGGGTGCATACTTACTTCGCTCTCTTTCCTTTCCTGTCCAATAAGCTGTGAGAACGCAATGAAGGACTTTAAAACTTGAACCTTATAAAATGGCGGCGTCATGTTCCGCCACCCAACACGTCTCGTTTCCCGCGGAGGCGAACTGTGGGCTATAGATAACCACTTTGCTGCTTTGGCACGGAGAGAGCCAGTGATAAAGGCGTATATACTGTATGTGTGTATAATAGGCATTGGTCTTTGAAATCACAATTGATGTTCTTTCACCAGATATGCTGTTGCTTTAGCATTAGCAGATCTTAGATTTTATAAAATGTATGGGATGGGCTAAAAATTCGGTAGTTTTTTTTTTATAGAAAACTCAGATCTAGATTTTATAAAAAATTTCAAAAAAAATTTCAAATATATAGAAAATTTCATAGATATAGCAATATTAAACAGTGGTGTATTCCACAGGTTATTCTTATAGAAACCATATGATAACATTCTCCCCATATTCATCCCCACTATAGGGGCAAGGACCTCTGATCAGGAGAAGGATTAGGCCGTAGTCTACCATGCTGACCTAGTGCAGATTGGTAGCCTTCACACATCCATGCAGGTATGCAGGTTTCCTCACAAAGTTTTCCTTCTCCGTTGAGTACATTGGTGTCTACAATGTAGACCATACATGAATTACAAATAATAACTCAGTGGTATGGGACCGAGATTCGATCCCACGACCCTTCGATCGTAAGCCGTGTCTAAAACCACTACACCACCAATGCACCAATATATGTGTATTAATATTTAGACCATACCTAAATTAGAAATAACTATTTATTAATAATATTAGTCTATAATCCTATTAATATTAAAAGCAGAAATATAGTGCAGACTCTCTTCCAAGTAGACTGACTTAAAATCTGGAGTTAACCTATTTGCACAGATATTACTGATAGATTTCAGGTTAGCATGAAGGTCGAGCTGATTATGAGGCCAGTGTTTGACTCCTAGTCATTTTATAATTGTAACTCAGATGAACACATTATTGCACAAATTAAATTTAACATTATTCAACTAACTAAAAAAACATATTAATAAGCAAAATACCCACTTAATACTTGTATGCAAGTTATCATTTCCTAAATGCACTTTTTTATTCTGATTATCACCACCGATAATCAAACACAAGTAATCAGCCACTGCACCTCTGCCTGGGCTGTCAAGTGTTCGAGCTTCGTAATCAGATACCCAGCAATGAATACCGCGCCGTCCAGAGAACACCCATAGGATACTTTGGAATCCAAAGTCCTCTGTAAATTATGGAAAAAAAAATTTAAAGATTGATAAACTATACTCACTGTGTGCTGTCGGTGTAATGATAGTGTCACTCCATCTCTTCCCGGGGTAGATGTGAGAACCAGTAAGGGAACAAATTTTGGCTTTTCCCAAAATGTCACTTAACCCAATCTTCTATACCAACCCAAGAGCTATTGAAGATCTGTAATCTCCACATAACCTTTGTATTAGTGGCTACAGGATGAACTTTTACCACACTGACGCCACTCAAAAGAAAACTGAAGCATGTTTTCATTCACAAAACTATGAAAATCATAAAAAAGCAATAGCCTCTATCAAGAAAATTATGACAGCAATGAATTATTGAACTTTGAAGGAAAGCACTTCAAATGGTTAGAAATAAGACATTCATTTTAATTCAGACTGTTCAGGTTTTGTGTAATACTTAATTAATTACTTAATGAACTCAGTTTTTATTTGAAAAAATAAACATAAATATTAATAATTTCTTAAGTTTTCGGAAATTTTTGATTTTATTAGACTCAACAATGCCTCCAGAACTAATTTTTCAAGCAAATTACGAAGTGATAGACATGTGCTCCAGTTATTGAACCTATAACTTAAGATTTGGAGACGAAACTTAGCAAAAAAAAATCATTGGTATTTTATGGCCTATATTCAGCAGATGTCTTCAGGCTGATGATAATAATGACGATTATTAATTGACATCTAATGCAATCTTCAAAAGATACTTAGCACAAGAGGCTAAAATAAATTAGCTAAACTAAATATATTAGCATGTATTCTTAGATAACACTTCATTTGCACACCAAAACCTGTACTAGGTATTTAGAAAATAATATATGAAAGCAATACAATTAAACTTGTTATTGTGCTGGACCATATAAAAGCAAATGCAAAAAAAAACATTGGAAAATACTTATAACAAATTTGAAAATACTTATAACATTAATTTTTAAAAATGTTAGAGAAATCATATGAAAAATTGCATAAAAAAGGACATCATACAAATAGGTCTCAGTGTAGACTGCATAATATTTATATAATACAATATGTGATGAATTCCCTTCCTTCAATTATAGCATTGATCTTGAATAGGCTGATGGTAAAGATTAGTACATTGTACTATACATGTTGTGTTTAATATAATATTGACTATTGTCATTTGAAGCTATTAATTACATTTACCTTTTAGTGCTCTATCAATAATTTCACAAGCAATCACCATAAACTTCCAACATTTTTCGCAGACTTTAGCCTCCTGACAGCATGTCCTCACTTCATCATAATCTGTAAGATCTATATCAAACACAAGTTCTCTAGCCAGTACAACCGAATCATGGCGACCTATTGATGGCCTGTAATGAAGGATATAAAATACATCATTTTCTCATATGTATGATCATCAGATGATCTACTGTAGTACATGGACACCTACAACAGGACCAACACAAATCTACACCATATGGTGATTGCACAGCAGATATTGCAATTCTGGAAGACTTAAATTGTGCCTGTGATTACAGGAGTGGGTATTTTTTTATATTAGGTCATCCTGGGTTTATTGACTTGTAATATATTTTAATCGATATAGGATGTGCTGCTACAGAAAATTTTAAAAGTCCCACATGGCGCAATCGACACTTTTTATTACTGTTCATTTAGTGGTTATAACACCGTAATATGCTCCTCCTCGCTTCGCTAGTCGTCGCGCCTATTTTTGGCCATTTATTGCGATATTTTGTCCTTAAAGATTTTTACACTCACCACTACAGAGAAATCGTAAGTACAAATATAAACATAGTTGCAATGGCAGCTTTTATTTCGATGTGATTTTAAGAATTTTAAATATTATTTTCTCAAAAGTAGTTGAATTGCACCAAGTGGGACTTTTAAAATTTACTGTAGCGATGGGTGCTCTATTTATTAAAGTTTACTTCAAGACTGTAAACCCAGGATGACCTAATGTTAAGAATTATCCAGGTATGTATCTTACAAACAAAGAATAGAACAGAGCAGCAAGTGCTCCATTCTTCTTCTTAGTTTATGGTGTTTGACCAATTTGGTACAATTCGTATCCATTATGAAAGTATCAACTTAGGGGATTGTGTGCCACTGCACACACAATAAAATTCTCTATTTTCACTAAAATAGAGAATTTTATTATGGAAGGACAGAGGGTCCTTCAATGAAAAGTCCTATGACCATAATAAATTTGAAAATAAAGAATGTGACAATAAGGAAATTATTTACAGTTTAATGTTGTTTGTACATACATACATATACTCACGCCTTTTTCCCTGGCTCTCCGGAGGGGAATCGATCCCCGGTCTCCTGCCTGACAGGCGGGGATACTGACCACTATACTGCCGAAGAATTGGGGTAGGCAGAGACCACTTCTTGCCACTTACTACGAGCAAGGTGGCTGTCCGTA
>WUAW01019027.1:2411-17633 GCA_017165845.1 Thaumetopoea pityocampa | reverse complement strand
CTAAAGGGCGTTTAAAAAACAATAGCTAATTTCTAAATGACATTTAAAAAATAACATTACCGTAATATTAACTTAAAGTTTTAAATATATATCGACGGTTGAAAGGTAATAGGGTATAAGCGACAAAAACCAAATTGTTCAGGAGAGCAGTTTAAAGTTTGGAACTGCAGAAAAATGGACATAACTTTTTTATTTATTGTCATGCTGGGAAAAAGGAAACAGCTCTAGTATCATCAATTGGCAAAGCATTTATTTATTTGATTCGACGTTGTATTTTGTGGTTTTATGCCTCTTAGAGCAATAAATCTTGATTAGATCAATCAATTTTTTTTTCTTGAGCATAAGTGACAATAAGTCATAGAGCCGTGGGAGTAAGCGCATTCGAAAAAGCGGTCAATTTTAAGTAGGATGGCATACATAACTCATTTACATTTACGACCAAAATGTCGCTTATGCTTATATTTTTTAAACGTCGCGCGTCGCTATAATCATAACGAAACAATCACAGAGTCCTCGGCGTCAGTAAATTAATATGTTAATGATTTTCCAATAGAAAGTTAATAAAAAAAGTCGGCCAGAAAAAAAAGATAGGAAAATAAAATGCTTTTCACTTCCCCGGACCTTCACACTTTCTTTTAAAATAGACTCCGCCAAATGCTATATTTTATTTCAGATACAATATAGTTATTGTCATAACATAACATTATCTTGATTGCATTTTCTGACAGATGGTCTATATTAAATACATAGTTAAGTTATATTTTACGTTATATATTTTTACATTAAGTACACGTTTGCAACGTACAAAAATTTTAAAATCCTAATTATGGCGAAATTTCTTCGGTCTCCATGACGCTCGCCGGGCATGCAGATTGTAGGAAATATCCAACAAAGGGCTTTTACGGTCTGTNTTGTTCAGGAGAGCAGTTTAAAGTTTGGAACTGCAGAAAAATGGACATAACTTTTTTATTTATTGTCATGTTGGGAAAAAGGAAACAGCTCTAGTATCATCAATTGGCAAAGCATTTATTTATTTGATTCGACGTTGTATTTTGTGGTTTTATGCCTCTTAGAGCAATAAATCTTGATTAGATTAATCAATTTTTTTTTCTTGAGCATAAGTGACAATAAGTCATAGAGCCGTGGGAGTAAGCGCATTCGAAAAAGCGGTCAATTTTAAGTAGGATGGCATACATAACTCATTTACATTTACGACCAAAATGTCGCTTATGCTTATATTTTTTAAACGTCGCGCGTCGCTATAATCATAACGAAACAATCACAGAGTCCTCGGCGTCAGTAAATTAATATGTTAATGATTTTCCAATAGAAAGTTAATAAAAAAAGTCGGCCAGAAAAAAAAGATAGGAAAATAAAATGCTTTTCACTTCCCCGGACCATCACACTTTCTTTTAAAATAGACTCCGCCAAATGCTATATTTTATTTCAGATACAATATAGTTATTGTCATAACATAACATTATCTTGATTGCATTTTCTGACAGATGGTCTATATTAAATACATAGTTAAGTTATATTTTACGTTATATATTTTTACATTAAGTACACGTTTGCAACGTACAAAAATTTTAAAATCCTAATTATGGCGAAATTTCTTCGGTCTCCATGACGCTCGCCGGGCATGCAGATTGTAGGAAATATCCAACAAAGGGCTTTTACGGTCTGATAATGATATTCTAATTTGTAAAATATAGTGCTGGTTATATAATTACCACTTTTTTATATAATAGTTTTGTGAATTTAAGATATATAATTGTTTGTAATGCCGAAGAAGTAAAAATTAAAAAAATAAATATGAAATAAATAGTCTGCCAAAAGCCAACCATTAGCTTTAATTCCTCAATTAGGGTCCACGCAGCGTCCTCTAACTACAGACGAAACACACGCTGTGCGAGCAGATAAGAATTTTAATAGGTACCTACATATATATGTAGGCAGTTTAATTTGTATTTATTTTAATAGGTACCTACATATATATGTAGGCAGTTTAATTTGTATTTATGTTTCAGTAGCACAGAGCCTGTTAGACGGCAGCTGAGCACTAGATGTCTTATTTAATGTGTGTGTTATTGCTTTTTTATAAAAAGTTTGTGTATGTGTATGCGTGTGCGCGAGTACATGTGTACTGCGTGCGGACGTGCGTACGTGCGTGCGTGCGTACGTGCGCGTGTGAAAAATCTTTTTCACAGATTATCGATAATATTAATTTCCACGTGTGAAACCGGTAACTGTCTCTTATAGTTATTTTTTATCCTAACAGTAGTAGGTTTTCTTATTTATAAATAAACTAGGATTCGCCCGCGGCTGCGCCGTGAAAGTTGAACGTGAAAGTCCGTTTTGGCGTTAAATGAAAACTCCTGAAATAATTATACCCTTATTTACTAGAGCTCCCGTATCGCAATGGCGGCTACTGAATCGAAATTCAGGTTGTATCTCCAGATCTACTTGAACAATTTTTATAACACATACTGCAGTATTTAAGTTGAAATAATACTTTTAAGACTGTAACAATGTGACTAAAATCTACCTTTTTGTTTTGCGTATCTATCTCATATAAACGAACAAATATATGCGAAGAAAACAAAAGACGGTTTTGTTTTCAGAAGCCTTTAATTAGTCGATCTGTATTAGAAACTCTGAAATATCTTTAATGTACAGACAATGACGTTTTACAGTTTTATAGTAGTACTAAAGTACTATTATAAAATTGTTAAATGTTAAATTTTCAAAAAAAAAATTAAAAACAATCTCCTCTGATTGACTAATTAAGGGCTTCTGAAACCGAATCCGTCCATGTTTGTTTGTTTATTTGTTTATTCGAGCTTATTCGGGCGAAAATCAGCGGGCAGATTTTGGTTAAACTGTTACAGTCTTCAAGGTACTATTCCGACTTAAATAATAGGGCATGTTTCATCAAAATTGGTCCAGTAGAATTGAAGATACACCTTGATCTCTGTTTTAGCAGTCGCCGTTAAGGTACGAGAGCTCAAATAAAAATGGTTCTAAGGCTTTTTATATAAATCGGGTTCGGTTTCGGTATTTCCCATGTAGCAGAAAACCAACATACACGCGGGCGGAGCCGCGGGCAAAAGCTAGTAGATAATATAAATAATTTCCAAAACAATACCGCTACGTGATTATAACTTCAGATATAACTCGACAAGCGTCTACAGTGATACAAACGATCAACTATTTACAATAATTAATAATCCACACCATATTACAAGTGAGGCCTGTCAACCTGCCACGTACTAACACGCCGTAATACCGCGCGCGAGTGACGCCGGCGGCCTCTACTCGTGTATTGGCGCGTGTTAGCGTCACAAGATGGCGTCGAACGAACGCTCTTACGTAACACAATGCGAATATATAAAAAATCGTGTTGTTTTTGGCCTGCGTGATACACATGTGACATTATGATAAATTATTACGTACAGACATATTCTTCTATTGATTGTGTATTTTTTTAAGAATTCTCATTTAGTACTAGCTTTTGCCCGCGGCTCCGCCCGCGTGATTATCTGGTTTCCGCTTCTTGGCAAATCCTGAAACAATGACAGATTTATATAAAAAAGGGCTTAGAACCTTTTTTTACTTAATTTCTCGTACCTTAACGGCGGCTAATAAAACAGGGATTAAGCTGTATCTTCAATTCTACTGGACCGATTTTGATGAAACATGCCGCAGTATTTAAGACGGAACAGTACCTTTAAAACTGTAGTAGTTCGGTCAAAATCTACTTGCTAGTTTTTTGTGTGAAGCTCGAACAAACAAACATTGACAGATTTGGTTTTTAGGCTTTAATAATTAAGGCTTAATTAGTAACTGAGTTGAGTAGTTTTTTTTTTAATATTTTTGATTTACAAAATTTGCCTTTTACCAATTACCAACTTTATTATAATTTAAATTTGTAAAGTTAGTTCTAGAGCCGTAATTTATCATTATTAATATTTGAATCTAAATCGGTGGATTTGTACACTGGTGGTACACGGCTTGCGATCGAAACGTCGTGGGTTCAATCGCGGTTCCGTACCAGTCAGTTATTTCTAATTTTTACGGTCTACATTGTACACACCAATGTACTCAACGGAGAAGGAAAACTTCGTGAGGAAACCTGCATGCCCGCATGGGTGTATGAAGTCTACCGACCCGCAATAGGCCAGTATGACTATAGCCTAATTCCCTCATGATTAGGGGAGGTCCGTGCACCTGTAGTGGGGACGAATAGGGATTGGGGATGATTATGAGATGAATTTAAATTCATTTTAAAAGGTTGTGTAGGAACTCACACAGTTTTGCCATGTCCGTCTCTCTGTCCCGCTATTTTCGAACGAAGAAGTCTTTAAAAAACAAATAAATAAAAAAATTCAACTTTTTTAAATAATGCATCGTATAAAAATATTGCTTATAAATTAAAATGTGAAACTATACGGAGTTTCTGAACGTTTCGTGAGTCGATGAAATCGCAAATGCCAGATCGCACAACGTTCTAATTTCAAAATACTATTTTTCACCGGGTGAGCAAAATGGACTCGCTAAATGGTTTTAAACAATGAACAGTTGCTTTTTGAGCTAGCGAGGTGGAAATACATGTGGTGACTTATGTAAATCAAATGTAAAGGTTGTTATATTGCGCAATTTGAGTTGACGAAAGAAACAGCGACATTATCAGCCTGAGGATTCCTTCAATGTGGGACAGAAGTCTTCCTCATCGGGTGCCACAATAAAAATCGTTTTGGGTTGCATCCAACGTTTAGTTATGACTCTCAAGAACAGGTCGTCGTCAAGTCAGTCCACACAGCGGGCGATCCATGGCGGATGTCCTACTTAACTCTCGCTAAATTTTTATTAGTTTTATATGTTTATAGTCTGCGGATTATCGCGTCAACTGGCTAATCCTACAAAAGGGGCGCTCTTCTGCGGATTGCTACGGCTTGGACCATTGTTTGTACGTTGAACTAATTACAATTGTCATAACTACTGCGAGTGTGTGGCCCCGAGGGCGGCGGCTGCCACCCGCTGTGATTAATCGCGGCGCAACATCCGCTGCGCTTCCGCCACCGGAGTTATGACTCTGCCGGCCGCACACGCCACTCGCCTCGTCTGCCTTTTAATATGTTAATTGTTGTTTACTTAAACATAATACAGCCGCACATACACGAATATAAACGTGTTATTTATATCACGAACTAGTTTTTCTCCTTCACTCCGTCCTCGTGTCCTAGATATTTACTCATAGCTATCTAACAGCAACCCTTGAAAGTTACGGCATCGAAAGCAATCTACTCGTATATCACTTTCTGATTCTTTAACTATATCCGTGTAAAATATTATGTCGATTAGTTGCCTTACTGACGCACCAAGGAGTGACAAATCAACGAACAGGTTTTCGCAGATTATTTAGTTGATTCATAGTGCTTATAGTACAAAACATTGCGCAACAATAAATTGTTACAGAACGCTCACAGCAACAGGCGTTTAATCATAAGATTTTAAGGGGTAATATCACGCAGCTCATTATTTGGACAAAGTGTAAGCATGAAGAACAATACGAAGTAACAACAACGAATAATGGTCCTCCGCTATTCTTAACAATCTATGAACACGGCAGCGGGGAGTAGTGCAAGGGAAAGGCAGAAGCGATACAAATGTGCAACACTTTTAAACTGATCGTTAAATTTGCGGAATTGGTTAAGAATTAAACGTTAAATTGTGGAGGAATTAGTTATTAAATCAACAATCAAATAATAGGAGAAAATATGTTAATTAAAATCGAAAGGCGGAATTTAGTAACAAAAGCATTGATCAAAAACACCAGAATAAAAATCAAAATCATAATATCCAAGACTGGAACTTAGAAATTATTTACTACAGCATTTCGAAAATTCTAAATGGTCACCATAATTAATTTCCAATTAATCTTGCCATATCACCAAGTTAATTAATTTCATATATTTTACCGAATAGCTTAGTACATATATTTTTCAATATTTTTTAATGCATCAAACATACAAAAAGTTTTAATAGATACTATTGTCAACATCCAAAATAAAATCCAACAGTTATTTAAATAAAAACATTTTTTAGGGTACCGCATGCTTAAAACGGATTAAAATATATAAAATAATTAAAATTTGAAGCGAAAAACGTGTTGTGAATGCAACAAATAATAGTTAGGAGTGTAGAAAAAAACTCCTTATACAGAAGTATAAGGAGTTTTTTTCAACGTTTGGTTCGTTTTAAAATTTATGAATGCAGATCACTGATACGGATTACATTAGGAATCTGGATACCAGATTCCTAATCCAGACTTATAATACTGTACTGTGACCTAGTTCTGAACTACATTTAAAGTTTCAAGTGCCTAAATCAGTGAAGAGTTGGTTTAAAATCATTAGGATAAACAAAAAAAAAATAGTAGACACGGTAAAAAAACATATAACGTGCATTTAAAAAAACTATAATACCGAAGATGTTTCGGTAGTACAAGTCTACTGATAATAGACCGCTTTAGTAGTATTCATTGATAATAATAACATTAATGCTAATATAGCTGGTTTATTCATCCACTTCTATTCATCCACCATCTTGGATTTTCCAAACGGTTTCACCCCAGTTCAAAATACACACGCTTTAATCTCATCACTTGTACTAAACGTAGTTGTTATGGTAAATAATCTACCAAATAGGCTCCGATCGATCCAGTCACTTCGGCATTTACCAAATCAGATCATTACGATCAGCTTTTATCATAAGTAACTAGATTTCCAGAAATATTGGCTACTATGTAAACGTTTGTTCAGGTGAATTAGAGCATGAAATTCGAGTGGGATTAATTAGATTTATTGACTGATATGTTTTATATTTTTTTAACAGTTAAGTATACATTATTAGCTAAATATTAATGTTGATTTGGTGATCAAGTGGTAGTAAGCATGACCTGCGATCGAAAAGGTCGCGGGTTCATCTCGATCCTATACCACTGGGTTATTTCAAAGTTATGTACGGTTTATATGCTTGCATGGATGTGTGAAGTCTACCATCTCACACTATGTCAGCGTCTTAGACTACTTACTTCCTATAATCCCCCTCCCTATCAGGGGAGGTCCGTGCCCCTGTAGTGGGGACGGATATAGACGGGGGATAATGAGTAATGTTGAAATAAAAATATATTTTTTTTTAATTGTAATAAGCTAGCACTTGAATAGAATCCCACCTGATGGTAAGTGGCGATGTAGTCTTAGGCGGTAGAGCGTACTAGACTAGTAGAAACCTGTTCACTCTTTTCTTAATAACGTCCACATTGTAATCGGAGGGAAACACTGACGCCGGCAGACTATTCCAGTCCTTGGCCGTACGCATTAAGAACGAAGAAGCAAAACGTTTAGTACGGATGGTCGGAACATCAACCAGGTAGGGATGATAACCCGCTGTACGTCTAGTAGATAGCTCGAATATCTGACATAACTCTTGCTATGTGTTGTCGCAACCTATGTGAAAAACACATTTATTTATGTCTATTTTTTTAAGTTGAAATTATATTAAAACAATTTCAACATAAATTCTTAAAAGGAACCTCTAAATCTAGAATAGAGCCAAGCAAAGCCAAATAAGCAATGTTTGTTTTCAAATTCGATATACTCATCAAGTATATCGCGCAGGTTCACTGGTAACATTACAATATGTCCTTAACTTAATGTATTAGTCCCTGGCGAGCACCTCACACACAAGTCGCAAGCACTGACGCTAATCTGGTTGCGTCGGGAGCAAACTATCCGACTCTCTACGGATATGAGAAGTTCAGGAGTTAGCTCTTATGCATGGATGTAGCAGATAGGCAGCACGACTCTTTCACCTATCCGTTATACTTTTAAAGTATCTTGAACAAATTCATCTATCGTATATTAAACAATTTGTGTCCTTGTTATAACTGCATCCGCGTGTTCTGATACTATTACACAAATTTACACATTTATTAATTTAGTTACTTGTTAAATTTAATCATCTTATACCTATACATTATTTTTGGGTGATCGCCTGGACCCTTAATTAGTATATTGTCTTCTGTTTTCTTCTTTGATGTAACCCGTATAAGTACTTAACAAAATAAATAAATAAAAAAAAATATCTTTCAAAACATTGGCGAGCTTTACCGCAATGGACTGTGATGCTAATTTGTTAACCAAAGTAAATTATCAGCGTTCTGGTCACCAGATGACTCTGCACCAGATGTTTCGAAATTTCTCGAAACATGCAAATATTTATTTACTTCTATCTATACTATTATAAAATTGTAAATGTCATTTTTTAAATCAAAGTTATTAATAAAAAAAAAACTATCCAGATCAACTAATTTAGGGCTTCTGAAATCAAATTCATCGATGTTTGTTTGTTTGTTCGAGCTTCGCCCAAAAACCAGAGGGTAGATTTTGATCAAACTGTTATAGTCTTAAAGGTACTATTACAACATAATGCGGCATGTTTTATCAAAATCGGTTCAGAAGAATTGAAGATAGAGCTTGACCCCTGTTTTAGTAGTCGCCGTTAAGGTAAGAGAGCTCAAGTAAAAATGGTTCTAAGGCTTTTTATATAAATCGGGTTCGGTTTTGTGATTTCCCATGTAACGTAAAGCTGACATTCACGTGGGCTGAGCCGCGGGTAAATGCTAGTCTTATAATAAATAACTGTATTTATACAGTAATTTCCCTTATAACACGGTACTCTCATAACGCGTTTTCATAGACGCGATTGCATGTCCCTCGTATAATACGTGTTTTCCCCTATATAACGCGGGGACGATGTTTTTAGTTTGATTTTAATAAAACGCACATATTTCGTTCATAACATAGTTATTTCTTAATATTCGATTTAAACCCCCTTTAACGAGTTAAACTTAAACTTAAATTATTTGTACATAAAACGTTATACGAGATCAAACTAGCGCGTTGTATGAGAATGCTCGTACAACGCGTTTTCCTATAACGCGGAACTAATCTACAGTGTTATAGGGGGCATTACTGTATTCACACTTACGTCTGGCTTAAGAACCAAATGATAGTGATTGATGAATCAAACAAATATCTACCTCCCTGCCAAATTTGATGAAAACTTTTATCAAAACAGATAACTTTTATATTTATAACGATACGGTTGATTATACTGTAAAGAAATAATTTAGTGAATTTCATATTCCGAGTGCTGTGTTCGGAAAATTTGTCTGCATTTAGTAAATCCCAAGCTTAGAACACAAAAGTCCGCTTGGCTGATTCGCTCAAAACGATCAGATTGAGCGCAGTTTGGGCGACAGTGCAAAATTGTCCAGTCGGAGGGGGCTTCTAAACTTATGCCGCTAATAACGGAACTCGATCGAGTCTCACTTTATTTTGATTTTGTTTTTCAAAACGCTACAGAGGACTATTGTTCTCTGTAGCGTCTACCCATTATCAAAGAATCTCAATATTTTCATTGTTTACATAAAAATTAAAACGTAGGAAAGCTATTTATAAATTTTCTTAAATTATTAAAGAAATAATTCCCACAATCACTTTTTTACTAATATAATAATGCTCTCTTTCGAAAAGTCGGAAAGCGAGATAAATAAGTTCTTTTCCGTAGCATCGATGATTTTTTTCAAGTGTTTTATAAATATTTCTCACGTTGATATTGTTTGCAACAGTTTTGTAAGAACTATCACAATCGGTGAACCATAAACAAATAATATGTTGTCCACCAACATTTTTCCACACAATTTAGAGCAGAATATTTTTTTTAACAATTGCCTCTTCCTGGTTGACTGAAGTTTCGAGAAAAAAATGAAGTGATTTTACAAATTGTCAAAATGTGCTGAATCTGAAGTTATTGAAATTGAGTGAAAAATGATTAAATTAAAAATCTGACTGTTTCTTACAAAAGTTGTAGTAAATTTTATACTTTACTGGCTGACCCGGCGAACTTCGTACCATCTGAAACAATGTCTTTAATTTTTATCACTTTTATTTTTTCATAAACCACTTATGTATTGAGGCGAACAAAAAAAAATATTCAAATCAGTCGAGCCGTTTTCAAGTTTTTGCGAGACTAATGCACAGCGATTGATTTCTATATGTATATACAGACAGAAGATAGAGAGATAGAGTACTCTTTATTACACACAAATATAAAAGTATAATTTTGTTATAGCAACTTTTAATTAGAACTTTGCCTAATCTAAGTGAATGGGAACGAGGCTATATGCACTGTGATACAAAAATGTAGAATTGACGAAAAAGAATATTGTCACCTATTAGGGTTATCCGTTCGCATAATTATAGTTGTTAATTGCGACGCAAAAAAAAATTATAGTGGTTTGAATTGTAGCACAAAACGAAATAAAATATAAAAGAATAATTAGTGTTATTGGAAAATGGAAGTAAATGATATACATAAGCAAAAAAGTGAATAACATTTTTATGTTATTCACTTTTTTTCTTTTTTACTTTTGTAAAAAAGAAAAAAAGGATGTATACACAGCGACAACCTGTATAATACAAATTTATTTTTGAATAAATCTAATATTTGAACAAAATAATTGAATAAACTCTCGGTAACGATTAGAAATTCAGGATTTGTTAGTGTTTCTAATCACAATATTGGCCTAAGTTAACACGCGTTTAGTTTAAAGTTACACCAACTTGTCGCCAAGACTGACGGGTCAAAGTACCAACTGCTTTTCAAACTGCGCCTTTCAATTACTTATTCAAAGGGATATGGTTTATAACTTTGTTCGGTGCCAAAGATTTGATAGACATATCCTAACTATTATAATATTGTATATGCGAAAATAAATTTGTTATTTTGTTTGTTACCTCTTGACGCTCTAACTACTCAACCGATCATCATGAAATTCTGTACACACTTTGTCAGGGGTACAGAGAAGGACAATATTAGGGTTTAATATAACTACAAATGCTAAGTATATAGCATGCTACTTGATTGATAATCTATTAGACGAGGATAATACATATATCAAAGATAATGAAAGCTTGGATTTAAGAGAAGCCATCAATGAACTAAATCGGGTTACATGACAGTCTTTCATAATTTTCTACCATTATAAGTCTTATAAGTCAGCATTTTCAGATTTAGTGGTCCCCGTTATGGTACTTCATTTGATTCAAAAGTCCCAGAAAATATTAAATTGTATAGAGTCGGTAGCAAATTTAATCAGAGTAGATTAAAAAACTAAAAAAATAACCACACTATGTATGATCATAACTATGAATGTTGCACACGCACAGATGGGAAAACCCGTATCCAATGCATAGAAAACATACTATAATTTTCTTCTGAATCCATTTTGCAGTTGGTATACACGATAAATGGAAACAAGAGCAGAAAAAGTTTTAATAAAGTGGGATACGAGTGCGGTCCCGTGGTAGCGCGCGGCGCTCCGTTGCGTCGCCCGCCCGACAACTGAAACAAATCCGGGCGCGTAACTAGGTTATCCCTTCCTGTTTGTTGGATATTTGTCCGATAGACACGTTTCGCGTGCCATCGTTGGCTCGGGATATTAACTTTTCAATAACACCATTTGTTTTGCCAGCTTCGCCAATTGTATCATGGTTATTGTTTTAAGCGAAGAGTTGGAACAAGAGTTTCTATTAAATGGAGGATATTGAGAATTGAGAGGTAAATTCAACGATAGGAACGATTAAAATCCTATTGTATAAGGAATAGCATGTTAAACGCTATTGGTTTTATCTATACTATTATAAAAAAAATTAAATGTCAAATTCTGGAAGTTAAAAATATTAAAAAAAACTATTCAGATTGACTAATTAAGGGCTTCTGAAACCAAATCCATCGATGTATGTTTGTTTGTTGTACGAGCTTCACGTAAAAATCAGCCCATAAATTTCAGTAATACTATTACAGTCATAAATATACTATTTCGATTTAATTACTGCGGCATATTTCATCAAAATCGGTCCAGTAGAATTAAAGATACAGCTTGATACCTATTCTAGTAGCCGCCGTTTAGGTACGAGAGCTCAAGTAACAATAGATATTAAGGCTGTTTATATAAATCTATGATTGTTTCGAGATTGTTTCGAGACATTCACGCGGGTGGAGCCACCGGCAAAAGCTAGTACGTAAATAAATCTAGACACACAATGCGACTCTGAGGTTTCTCTAGCGAGAATATTAAACTAGCCGATTGTGAGCGTTTATGAGGCATCGTACGGCGTCACGACATTGTGGCGATATTGTCTGTGGTAAAGAGAACCGCACTGTGTTCATGAGTAATAAATTTATATATATATTTTAGAACGACGTATTTTATGATAAGCAAAATGTATCTTTTTGGTGAGATTTTGTCCCAGTGAATGCATTTTCTTACATTGAATTGCTACAACAAAAAAAAAAATGTGTTGCTACACCAAAATTTTAAAGAGCAATATAATAGAACGACATTAAAAAAAACAACAACAAAAAATGTTGCGTTTTTAGGTATCTTTTATTTTCCGAGATCGGGTCTAATGGCCCTATTCATAAAAATATTTACACGTAGTTTAAGCTAATCTGTGGTTTGTCCCTTTCAGTCTTAATAAATTTGTAATGATATAGAAAGAGACAAACCACGTGTTAGCTTAAAGCAGGAATAAAAGATTTTATGAATAAGGAGGTAAATCTTTTAATTGTGACGTGTATAAACGAAACTGACAGCACCAAAATTATAGCTATCTCGTTTTGGCGTCTGACATTAGAAAAGGATAGAGAGGGACTAAATTTAATTGAGTTCTGTTATAACAGAATCAGTACCATGGACTATTAAATAGTTATTTTTACAGAATGCTTCTACCGTTCACGTCTTCGTGAATCTGTTACAACTAACTCGGACTAACTATTGACTCCTAGTAACTTAACTATTTTGAATAATTAAAGGTATTTTCTACCCTATAACGTATGTTATAAACTTTTTTATAACTTAATACTTTGCGATCTTATAAAAATAGTCTTAATGCGGAGGTAATAAAAGTTAATAATCGTTTTTGATTACATAATATATTTTTTATCTGTATTTTCATTGTGTCAGGGATGAATTTAAAAAAAAATACAAAAGTGCATGAAACCAGTTGTAACATAATTAAAGTGAATTAATTATACGATGCACTTGTAGCGCATAGGGATAAACCATTTGATATCGCCTTGTTCATTTTGTCAAGGGTTACACGAAAACGAACATGTATCTATGCTATTATAAAATTGTTAAATGTCAAATATTCAAGAATCAAAGTTATTTAAAAACAAACTACTCAGATCGACTAATTAGGGGCTTTCGACACCAAAACCGTCGATGTTTTTTTGTTTGTTCGGGCTTCACACAAAAACCAACTAGTAAATTTTGATCAAACTGTTACAGCTTTAAAGCTACTATTCCAACTTAAATACTGCGGCATGTTTCATCAAAATCGGTCCCGTAGAATTGAAGATACAACTTGATTCCTGTTTTAGTAGCCACCGTTAAGGTACGAGTGCTCAAGTAAAAGTGGTTCTTAGAATTTTTATATAAATCTTTGATTGTGTCTGGAGTTCCCATGCAACGGGAAACTAACATTCAAACGGGCGGAGCCGCGGGCAAAAGCTAGTATTAAATAAATAAATTAAATAATTGAAAAATGCATTCATTATATTGCGAACACGACATGTTTTCACACTCCTTAATAGATTAGCTTCAAACTAGGATTCCCTGTGTCTTAGGTACTAGACAACGATATACATACTTATGTCGGTGGGAAAGGTGTATTGGGAAAGGAATATGGAATTTAGATGAAGGAATATGAGAAAGAAAGGAGTAGGAAGAGACAGTAGTAGCTCGGGGGCCCGGGGTCGCTTACCCGTGTACTTAAGTCTATTTGCAGTACTAAGTACTCCCTGACCTCTTTGTTGGAGTTGTTAACGAAAGTGTGTATTAAAATTATACTTGGCTTAAAGGTCTTTGATACCAGGGTGTAAAATACAATAAAAAAACATACAATTGCACACTGGAAGTTACTAAATATAATACGTCATCAATTCTGACGTATCTAACTTGTTTCAGCTTCGATGTCCGCGGCAAACACCTCTCGGAGGCCCGACACTGGTCGGCGCCGGAGGTGTTCGGGCCGCGCGCCCACTTCTCCACGTCGCCCCCTCCGGCGGCCCTGCTGGTGCGCGACGTGAAGCGGCGCGACGAGGGCGTGTACCGGTGTCGCGTCGACTTCAGGAACGCGCAGACCACCAGCTTCAGATACAACCTGACCGTTGTTGGTGAGTGATCGACGGTTTTATAATAAATACACCTTATCATTGTCACGTGCCTGTTGGATTTCACTACATTCCCTACAAAAGGGCTGTAGCAAGAGGTATGTCAGTCGGGGCATAGGCGCAGGGCCTACAGGACCGGCAGCCGCCTTTAGACGCTGCCTGCGGGCGGCTGCTAGGGCACCCCGTTGCCCGAATAGAATAAGTCCGTGGCGAGAGCGCGCTGTGTCTGGCGCACCCCCACAGAGGAAGGGAGCCAGTTGGTCTACCTGGACGAGCCTTAGGGCTCCCGGCAGGAGAGAAAAAGATCTCTCTCCAAACAGAAGAGGCCCGTGAGAACCCAGGTACAAGCCCGCCCGAATCTCAGACGACTGCTCGCGTACTGCCCGCGCCCGAGTACATGCGACAAGACGGTACTTGATACAGCATTACCAACCTATCTCTTGTACTCTTACAAGTTAACGCGATTACTTTTGGTGCGTCTTTAACATGATGAATTTAATGTCAAATGGCACACACACAAAGGCGACACGACCAGGGGTCCAGCAGAACACCAGCGTTAGGTATACTGCTTGGCGTCATGCTGAGCTGGGTTCCCATTGGGTACAGTTATTTTTCTTTCTCTTTTTTCTGTATCTTTGTTTTAGCTGTATCAAATAAACTTTTTCTTTCTTTCTTTCCAAGGTTAAATGACAGATATTAATTTTCATATATTGATTACATACAAAATTACAAATTATATCTAAGTACAGAGTCAAATTTATCTATCTATTACTATTATAAAATTGTTAAATGTCAAATTTTTAAAAAGCTATTAAAAATCGACTAATTAAGATCGACTAATTAAGTAAAAAACCAAATTCGTCGATGTTTGTTTCTTTGGATTTCAGGTAAAAACCAGCGGATAGATTTTAGTTT
>WUAW01019024.1:3558-13889 GCA_017165845.1 Thaumetopoea pityocampa | reverse complement strand
TGTTTTTCTATTGGGAACAATAACACACTAGAACAAACAACAGTGATATCCCGGACCACTACGCCACCATAAACCTACAACATAGTTCTAATGATATATGTTACATGTTTGTGTACAATAAGAATAAATAAATAAATAGATATAGTCCTTACGGAGTATATTTCTTAATAGACCTACGACATAGTTCTAATGACATAGTACTTACGGGATGTATTTCTTAATAAACCTACGAAATAGTTCTAATGACATAGTACTTACGGAATATATTTCTTAATATACCTACGGCATAGTTCTAACGACATAGTCCTGATGTTGTAGTCGTCATGTCATACTGCTAATGACGTACCTAGTCCTTATAATTTAATAACAGTGAGAACTGATTATAAATGCTAGTTGTATCAAAGAGACAAATACCCTTTAAGGTAGTTAGTAATTATTTTAACCCTAAGGACGGGTTACAGTATAAATACATACAACCATTAAAATACTAATATTATACCTCTTAAAATCGCTGTCAATATAAACTTTACTGTGAATAATATCCCAGAGTTTTACTTTTACTAGCTTTTGCCCGTGGCTCCACCAGCCTGAATGTCCATTTTCCGCTACATGAGAAATTCCAAAACAATTATAGATTTATATTAAAAACCTTAGAACCACTTTCACTTGAGTCCTTGTCCTTATTGTCCTTTAATGGCGGCTACCTTAACAGGGATCAAGTTGTATCTTCAATTCCACTCTACCAATTTTGATGAAACATGCCGCAGTATTTAAATCGGAATAGTATCTTTAAGGCTGTAGTAGTTTGAAGAAAATCTATCAACTGGTTTTTGCGTGAAGCTCCAGCAAACAAACAAACATCGACTGATTTATTTTCAGATATATTTGATTTACAAAATTTGATATTTAACAATTTTATAATAATATAGACAGATTTAATAAGCCCTAGTATATTAAATATATGTTTACATAATGTTGCCGTGAATTTTTTATACACTCAGTTATAAATGTTATAGACGTCAATAATCATAATTGTTTATTGTTAAATGTTTAGTTTATAGAAATAATTAGTGGGCAAATTAAGATTATCTATTTTATTAAATAAAATTATAAATAAAATTGTTATGTTGTAAGGCGAAATATTTTTCGCCTTACAACATAACAATTTTATTTATAATAATTATTTAGTGTTCATTTCTTTGAAAACGAAGTGATTAAATTTTAGTGAAAATTCTAGCGAATTTTGTATACTTGGATTTAGTTAGAGACCTTACAAATAAGATTATGTACTTATCTCTTTTATACGTTCACTATTTTAAGCTTTATAAGAGCAACAGCATGTAATTTGTGTAGTCTTATAAATTATGTAATTATGTAAGCAATATTACTTATAAAAATATATTTTTACAAATAATATACATTCATTGTGGAAGACAACATCCGAGCCGATCTCTGAATTAAGCAGCATTCACGACATCGGAGTTTTAGATGGCTTAGCATTAAATGTACGTAATTCGATTAAAAAAGTTGCATGATTTTCACTTTTCTTATTAATTCTACTTTATTTACGCTGAGTAGCTCGTACATAAAACCACCAGGAGCTATCTTGAGAAGCATATCAGACTTCTATTGACTAAGAACTCTGAGATGGCCGCCATTGACGCAATTTGAGGGACCTCGAAATCCAATATGGATTACATATTGGTGTCCTTTAGTCCCTTACTTTTTTCAGCACTATTGACTATAATATAAGTTCGCATACAGGACCAATACGATTACAGCGCGGCGTAAGACAAGGAAGATTTCTCCGAAATTGTTTACAGCCGCGCTGGAAGATGTCTTTAAGATTCTGGATTGGAACCGACTAGGCATCAATATCAATGGCGAGTGCATCACTCATCTTCGATTTGCCGATAATATAGTACTCATGGCAGAATCGCTTACAGACTTGAGCATAATGCTCCAAGACCTCAATAGAGCTTCTCAACAGGTGGGCTTAAGAATGAATATAGGTAAGACCAAAGTTAGGTTAATGCTCTTGTTTCGCTCCACCTAATAGTCCTAGAGGGCTCTCTCTATTCTCAAAATTGTGACGGAATACGGATAACTGGAACACGTCGTCCAGCTAGGTAAATCCAAGTTCGCGAAAGAGGTCAGTCGCCCAATCGAACTCAGCTGGACAGCGTTCCGGAAACTGCGTGACATGTTCTCGTCAAAAATACCGCAATGGCTTAAGATTAAGATATTCAATCAGTGCGTATTGCCAATCATAACCTATGGATCTGAAACATGGGCACTGACTATGGGCTTCATAAGAAAGCTCAAGGTCACGCAGCGAGCAAAGAGCTATGCTCGGAATTTCCCTACGAGATAGGATCCGTAATGAGATAATCCGTAGGTGAACTAAAGTCATCAACGTAGCTCAAACGATTCCAAAACTGAAATGGGAGTGGGCGGGACGCATAGCTCTCAAAATCAATGGTCTTAAAGTGCTGAAGTGGCAACCCCAAGCCGGAAGTCGTAAGCAGTTAGACCCCCGAATAGGTGAACCGATGACCGATTGAAAGTCGCGGGCAATCAGTGGATGCAGGCGGCTCATAGCCGCTCAATGTGACGATCATTAGAGGAGGCCTATGTCCTGCAGTGGATGCCTGTGTGTAGCTAATATGATGATGATGACATGGGCCGGCAAGTCTTAGCCAGACCGAAATTCTCGCGATTGGCTGCGTAAAACGCCTTTTGAGAAGCTAGAAATGCACCTAACTTTAAGCACAAGCAGTCCTATACGATCAGTTATCATAATTGAATAGTTTTGTTTATAATAAATTGATTTCAGTGTACATATTTTAATGTTATGAATACCAGTTTATGTCGTTAATTAGGATTTTTGTTGCTATTTCGAAAAAATCTTCAGCTGAACATTTGTCCCCCAGTCCATACACGTCCCCACTACAGGGCTAAGGCGCTCCCCTAAATTAGAGGGGGGGGGGGGGATTAGTCCATTGTCTACCACGCAAGTCTGGTGCGAGATGGTATACTTCACACATCCATGTGGTCATGCAGGTTTCCTCAAGAAGTCTTCCTCCGTTAAGAACATTGAAGTCTACAATGTAGACTGTACAAGCATTCGAAATAACCTAGTGGTACGGGACAGGGATCGAACACGCGACCTTTTCGATCGTGAGTCGTGCTTAGCACCACTTGATCACCAATGTATTTACCACAGTAAACAGCTGAACGTTATCCCGATTCAAATCCTGATTTGTTTTTTGCACAGGACGCGACTACAGTAATATGACTGACTACTGCCTGACTTTAACCCCTTAACCCACAGAATCTCTGTGTCGACTAAGTATCATTATGACACAAATCGACATATACAGTGCCTTTACATGTCTTCTGAAACAAAAACTTTCTGACTCCTTGTTGCCACTAAAATTTTTTCTCGAGAAAGAGTAACCCCAGCAGTATTCTTTTTAAATAAGAGGGTTCAAACGGGCAGTTGGGTCACCTGATGGTAAATGATCACCGGTGCCTATAGATGCCCGTAACACCAGATGGTCGCAGGTGCGTTATTAATTATTAGTAATTTATTTATTTTTTGGACCAACTCCGGACTTGAACCTGAGAACCCGTAACTGCTGTCAAATACATTACTGCCACATTAATGAAGCTTTAATTGAATAGGATAGAAATATCTTTACATAATATATTTCTTGGATAATGGTGCTGATTGTGCTGTAACAGAACTTAACTAAATTTAGTCCCTCCCTTTTTCTAATGTCGTCAAAACGAGATAGCTACAATTTTGGTGCTGTCAATTTTATTTAGAATCGTCAAAATTAAAAGATTTAGACGCGATCTCGGAACATACGGACTAAAGATTAGCAAAAACGCAACATCTAGGCAACGTCTATTTTTTTTTAATTTTGACGTGTGTAAACGAAACTGACACTACGAAAATTATAGCTATCTCTTTTTTGACGTTTGACATTAGAAAAAGATAGAGAGGGACTAAATTTAGTTAAGTTCTGTTACAACAGATTCAACACCAATATGTCTCAGTCACACAACAGCATCGACTTAGTGTTCGTGTTGCTACCTCTGCTTGAGTGCAGTCGCTTACAAAAGTTTTCGTTGTGAACCTTACTTTTATTCCTTTGATGTTTGTTAATACGTTCACTGCGGATCACTTGTAATCGGCCCGACGTGCCTTACTTACCCTGTGTGCACACAGCGATATAATCATATTTTCCCCCCTAGTGCGAAAGAAATTTCTTAGCCACCTTTAGAAATTTCAATTCAATTTACTGATTTCTCATTAACTTTTTTTAATCTAATCCAAAGATAAAGCCGACCTTAGATAGAATAATTCATGAATATTTTGTTTATATTAAAAAATATACACTATGGTTACGCAAAGATAAGGGAGTAAACTTTTTATAATATATTATAATTTTTGAAATCTGTCGGATCTTTATGGACTGATATCATGATGATGTACTAGACACATAAGTACATACAACTCTGAACTCATTGATTTTAAAATTTCATATTCCATAATCGCAACTGGATGAATTATCTAAAATAATGATAATGTTCTAGACACAAATTCTAGATCCAACCCAAAACTATCCAAACTAAATGAACACTAGATAATGGTGTACATACTCGTATATACTTATATTGTTAAAAGCTACCTTATACTTATATAGATAAACTTTCATGTTCATCACAGAAAGTTTGACCCAACCGGATTTTATTCCAAATCGAAGTCAGTCACTCATTTGGCTAGGCATATCGCTCATCCAATAGAATAATGACATACACACATATGTCATTATTCTATTGGATGGCGGGGAATCGAACCCCGGTCTCCCGCATTACAGGCGGGTATACTGACCACTATACTACCGAAGAATTGGGGTAGGCTGAGACCACTTCTTTCCACTTGCTAAGAGCAAGGTGGCTATCCGTAGCCCTCTTTTCGCCCCCGCGGGAAACGAGACGTGTTGGGTGGCGAACAAGGAATATGGAATTTTGTAATAGGATTATAGGATATAGGATACTACTATCTCGGAAGGAGAAGGAAGAGACAGTAGTTGCTCGGGAGGCCGGGGTCGCTTACCGGTATACTTAAGTCTATTTGCCGGGCAGGCTAAAAGACTAAGTACTCCCTGACCTTAGAATAATGACGCAATTGCAAAAAAGTTAAAATTTTATTTTGTGTTTAATTTGGAAGATTTGTTGTTTAATATGGATTTTTTTCGAGAATGCTCAAATTATTAATAATAATCTATAAATAAATTATGAAAAATCATGATAATTAATATGATTTACAAAATGGTTATAATCCAATTTTAAACTGAAATTCTTCTTCTGATAAATTGCAAAAATGTAATTACGTCATTGTTCTATTGGATGAGCGATATGTAATGGCGAATTGACATGGCGAATTTCCATCAAATCGCGAGTATAGCCGCACCACTATTGTCAGTTCTTATCTCTCTGTGATATTAAAATCAAACTACCCGCAAATATATTTTTTTATATTCATTATACACAAACAATTTGTGATACGTAGTCGATTTAGTGTATAAGCGAAGTAAATGCTGAGGCAAGCGTGAAGTGATTAAAAAATCATCATCAGTTCTATTAAACCCAAGCAAAGGTAAACCTTTTATCATAGTAAGGATATGAAAAACTAAATCAGTAATATATGTCAAGTTTATGTGTAAACTAAGAATAAGCACTTTTGAGTAGGCAAAAGCGCATAACACGGGTGACCTTAAATGTGAAAAAAAAATATTCAAAATTTGTGAAATTCTAGCAGTGCGTCTAATACATAAATATTTATAATCACAACAGTGCGGTGCATAGATCACTTCTATCTATTCTATTATTACTAATATAACATTGTTAAATGGCAAATTTTCAAAAATCAAAGATATTTAAAAATAAACTACTCAGATCGACTAATTGAGGGCTTCTGAAAACAAATCCGTCGATGGTCGTTTCTTTGTTTGTTTGTTCGGGCTTCGCACAAAAATCAGCACGTAGATTTTGGTGAAACGGTTAGTTTTAAGGTACTATTCCGACTTAAATATTGCGGCATGTTTCATCAAAATCTGTCCAGTAGAATTGAAGATACAGCTTGATCCCTGTTTTAGTAGCCGACGTTAAGGTCAAGTAAAAGTGGTTCTAAGGCTTTTTATATAAGTCTATGATTGTGACGGAATTTCCCATATAGCGGAAAACCGCCATTCACACGGGCGGAGCCGCGGGCAAAAGCTAATATTCCATTTTTTTTAACCATAAACTTTCGCGGCCGAAAACAATGCTGCATATATCTTTTACACCACGACGTTTAACACACTTTCATATTTGACATTAGTATAATTCCATGTGCAAATGATCCCAGGTGTAAATACAATAATACCTGCTAGGAGGAATCGACCATTTCACGGCTAGCAGCATGGAGTACAACACTCTGTCGACGTATGACCGATTCGTTACCGCAGCCTACAGCCAATTACCCTTCACGGGAATTCATGAAGGTAATTGCACAAAATTTCTAAATAATCATATTAAAAAAAATACTACATACTTTTTTAACGAAAAACAAAACTAACCTCAAAAAAATCTACTCTAAAAATGCACTAAAAAGTAAAAAAATAGTTACTTCAATTAATTGAATACCACAATCAATTTGCGTCAATAATATACAATTATTGTTATTTTTGGAGTTGGTGCCGGCCTAAAAACGTTAAGACGATTCTAAGAAAAAAGAATAGCATCGAATATAATTAGAGATGTATACTTATGCTCGTTTCTTATATGTATATTTGTAAACCTCAGCTGCCATCGACTCCAAAATTAACAATAATTGTATATTATTGTCGTAGTAAATTGATTATTATATTCAATTAATTGAAGTAAATATATTTTTTTACTTTTTAGTGCATTTAGAGTAGACTATTTTAAGTTGATTTTTTTTTGTTGAAAAGTTATTTCTTACTTTTCAGTGAATATTGTGTTCTATATGTAACTTGTTTATCAAGTACGAATATTGGTAGACCTATTAAATGCGCTGCCTATGTGAGGAAGCGTCGTTTAAATGAGTGTAAAAAGGTAAAAAAGGCTATCTCAAACTAGGAAATCCACATCCAAGGCAATTTTAAAAGAGACTAGTAAAATGCCTAAAAAGGGACTGCGAAATGCGAGCTTATCACTATAAGTCCGCATTATAATATACTTGTTTATGTATTAATGTTTAACTGTTTAACTGTTTAACTGTTTAATACATATTAAACAGTTAAAATATCGAAAGGCGTACCCACCCTCTCAGATTAACTTGCGATCGTCTTTCGTCTCCGCTTGGTCCATAAGAATCTATCCGACAAGACGAAAGATTAACTTGCCCACCGTTTCAGCTTGATTCACGACCATCTATCCCCTTAGTTCCCAAAGTGGTCCAAGTGGAGCCCCAGGAGTCCACGGGAGATTCAATGGGGGTCTACGTTGGCGTACGCAAATTTCCATAGATCTAATCTTCACATTTTTTGTGGAGTTTTGGAAATATGGTAGAAATGTAGCTGCAGGGGGTCCACCGGAACCAGCTAAATTTTGAAAGTAATCAATGAGAAAAAAGTCTGGGAACCTCTGGTCTATCCAATAACACGAAGCAGCGACGTGCCCACCCTCTGAGCCACATCTCATGCATCTCATGACGATTCCATTAAACCTAAACACGGCTGGGTCACTTTATGACGAAATTCAGGTGTCTACCTTCCACATTCGTGCTCTCTGTCGTTAAGGAGTTCGGCAAGAAGTACCTACCTAACCTTGGATTGTCATAAACCTATCAACATCTCAATCACTAAACATTTTTCTATTCGATTTTCAGGAGTTTCCTAGCATATCTTCGGAATCCGGGATCCAATGACCATAAAAATAAAATGGGAACCCCTTGAGAATGTCTTCTTTAAAAACTAAATTTGTCTAAATTTAGTTGTTTACATCACAAGTGACACTATTGTCTCATAGTATATACCGTGTACATTGGTCGTGTAGTAGTTGTAAACATGACTCACGATCCAAAGATCGCGGGTTTGATTCCGGTCCGTACGGCTGAGCTATTTCATTATTATATTCATATACAGTCTACATTCTAGACACCAATGTACTCAACGAGAAAGGAAACCTTCGTGAGGACACCTGCGTGTCCGCATGGGTGTGTGAAGTCTACCAATCTGCACTAGGTCAGCGCGGTAGAGAACGGCCTAATCCCCCTCCTGATCAGGGGAGGTCCGTGCCCCTGTAGTGGGGACGATATGGACTCGGGATGATGGATGATGGTATAATAATAATAATAAGCCATTTAATGCATAACATTACAAAAAATACAAAAGAATAAAATTGAATATATACAATAATAATCGGTAACAAAAAATGAGGCAGTTTCAAGTTATTCCCCATATCGGCTATAGGCCTCCTCCAAATGTCTCCATTTTCCCCTTTCAGTCGCTATCATTAATGATGATGGTATATCGTGTGTTTAATTTGCAGATTTGGAGAATATATTCAGCGTGCTTCAGATCAGTGGGCTGGAGTCAGTACTGCCATGTCCGGTGCCAGTGCTGCCGCTGTCTCGTATAATGTGCGCCATGGCGATCAAAATATTAAACGAGCAAGTGAAGCGTCTAATCGACAGTACCTTCTTGCAACGCCTGCCATACCCGTAAGTTAACCGAAAAATCATTCTCATCGGCGTACAAACATTCGCTGCAGTCTCTTATCTGTTATTGTCAGTAGTTGCCAACGACCATAATTTATTAGTCGATTTGAATCCATTTATTTCAGTCCATTTTAATTAGTCGATCTGAGTAGTTTGTTTTTAAGTGTCTTGAATTTTTGAAAATTTGATATTTAACAATTTTATAATAGTATATTATAAAATTGTATTTGCCATGAGGCGTACACGCGCCTTCTTGTTTGGCACATCGTTTCAATGACCAAGAAAGGTCATAACCATTTAGGGCGTTTCACTGCAAATATTTATCCCTTAGGGCCAACCCCCATTAGGCCAAACTGGTGCCGCATTAAGTCAAAACATATAATATGATAAATACCAGTGTACCACAGTTCGGCACAATAGGGATAAACATATATTGTGGCCCAGTGACGAAACACATTTTCTTTGTTTTTTTTTTTCCAAAAATTGATCAGTTCCTTTCTCCAAATCAAATCAATTTATTGCGAAACATGGTTTCTTATATAGCAGGTTATACGGCAATAATCAGGTCCAGCCATAATCTATGCCACAAAGGCATACAATGTATGACCGAGCACATACGTAGTATGAGCTTGTTGGTTATTTTACGGATATCCTTGTTTTCTGCGCTACAAAAATAGAATTAAATTTCCTTTATGGGGGGTTGACACCCTCATCATCCATCATCATCATCCCCAGTCCATATCGTCCCCACTACTACTACTACTACTACTACTAGTCTACCGCGCTAGCCTAGTGCGGGTTGGTAGCCTTCACACACCCATGCGAGCATGCAGGTTTCCTCACGAAGTTTTCCTTCTCCGTTAAGTACATTGGTGTCTACAGTGTAGACCGTACATGAATTACAAATAATAACTCAGTGGTACGGGACCGGGATACGAACCCACGACCCTTTGATCGTAATCCGTGTCTAAAACCACTCACTCCGTGTCTGACACCCTCACTCAGAAGAAACTGCTCTTAAATTATATTATTATTCACCAGGTCTGATACTCCAATAATTCTTATACAAAATAGTTGGCCGGAGCTACTGGTGTTGGGCATGTGGCAGATTCGCTCGCATATCTCATTTGAGCGTGCGCTGTTAACCGTGAGAACGTTAGTGCGCCAGGAGCAAATCGAAAGGTCGAATGGTGCCGCGCAGCGGCTGCGCAGGCGCCGCAGAGCTTACCGTACGTCTGTGAATCCGCCAGAAGTAAGAAAATATTCGACTTTTTTACCATATTTAATCTAGTACTTGACTGCTGTCCCACCTGATGGTATGTGGCGATGTAACCTAGGGTGGTGAAACGTACTAGCTTAATAAAAACCTATTCCCTGTTGTCTTAAAGACACCTACACTATAAGCGGACGAAAATACTGTCGCAAGAAGACTGTTGCACTCTTTGGGTGCAATTATGCGGAGAATGCATAACAAAATTCTGACTCTGAATCTAATCTTATTATATATTAGCTTTTGCTCGCGACATCGCCCGCGTAAATATAGGTTTTCCGCTACATGGGAAATCCCGAAACAATCGTAGATTTATATAAAGAC
>WUAW01019023.1:5596-20206 GCA_017165845.1 Thaumetopoea pityocampa | reverse complement strand
GTGATAATTGTTTATTCCATGTAAATGTGTGTGCAATAAAGTATATTCTATTCTATTCTATTCTATGTTTTGCCCGCCGTTTCGTCCTTACCTGCACTTATTTTTTAACGGAGGGATATAATTACTGATATCAAATCTTTCTTGGAAAGGATATGTTACTCTTAAAGGCGGAGGATGAACTTTATCACTATGGACTCGAGCACAAGTTAAGCTTCATCAAAATATTAATAGAAATATACCTGAATATATGACTGCATTACATTGCCAAATTAGATCCAAACGTCAGATGCGTAGGTACAAAAAGACAATATTTTAAGAAGTTAATGCAAAAAAAAAACCGGTAACATCACTGTAGATGGCCCCAAAATTCTGATCGCAGAGAAAGTAAATGTTAACCATATCATCTAATACATACAGGTTCACTAATAATTAATAGGTTTTGTACTTCTGTAATGATAATATATTTTAATTTCATAAAAAAACACCTGTTTCAATTTTAGTCACCACATCGTAGTTAAAGTTACATCTACCTCTTATCACATTATTCATGAATCGATCAGCAGTAATGACTCCATATTTTATGATAAATATAAAACTAAATTCTCACGTAGTATTTAATAAAGTTTCAGTGATTTGCTTATAAAAACAAAATTTGACATATTTGGTTATAGGTCTATGTAGAACAATAAAACATTAAAGTTCTAATTACGAAAACATTGTTAGATAAAAATATTAATTTTTAAAATATCTCATTGGTACAATTATACCACTGCCATATATTCATTAAAAAACAGTGGGACTATTTTCAACGCCCTGGCAACCCGACACACACACTGACGCACGTGTTTCTACAGTGTTGTCGCGCACACATAGCTAATTTTCGACTTCACTGGGTTTGTTCCGCGTACTCTATCTGTGTTTTGTTCTATAATCTGTGGATACTACTATCTCGGAAGGAGTAAGAAGACACAGTAATAGCTCGGGGGGCCGGGGTCGCTTACCCGTGTACTTAAGTCTATTTGCCGGACAGGCTAAAAGACTAAATACTCCCTGACCTAATAATTTAATAATTTTCATATGCTTATTAATAATTTAGTAATTAATTATCACTCCCTAAAAACAGTTAAGGAAAACGTTCTCGGCGGCGCGTGAAGTCTGCCGACCCGCATTAGACCACCATGGTGAACTATAGCCTATCCCCCTCTCATCCTCCGAAGAGACAAGTGCCCTGCGGTGGGACTGTAGACGGGTGATGATGATGTATTTATTATAACAGACAATGATATAACAATCACCTAGTACGATTAATTAACTATCAACATCATATAAGAAGCCTACAGACGTCCACTGCTGGACATAGGCCTCCTTTAATGATCGCCAAACGAAGCGGCTATGAACCGCTTGCATCCACCAATTGTCTGCGACCTTCATTAGGTCACCAGTCCACCTAGTCGGGGTCACCATGCTCTACGCTTTCCGGTTCGGGACCGCCATTCCAGCACTTTGGGACCCCAAAGTCTACTCGTTCTGCGAGCTATACGCCTCGCGTATGACTATACTTATACGGTGTTATAATGTTGTTCTAATGTCCTAAACAGTAAAAATATTAACTTTTTGTACTATTGAGTAATGGTATGTATTGTATACAAATTAATTATTTTGGATTAGACTGTAGCAAAAACGAGTTCAAATGCCTTGTCAATGTTAACGTCACCAGGGCAACGTCGCAAGTCGCACCTCGATTAGCGGTGTGGCCACTAGACACGCGGATCTCGTTTGCGCCCAGCCGCTCGGTTACATCGTATCGTGCATCGCGGTGGTACACGTTTCTACGTTGTATATTGATTATCACCAGGGATGTTATGGATATGAAATTTTGGATCTGTATATGGATACGGATATATCTATCTTCTATACTATTATAAAATTGTTAAATGTCAAATTTTCAAAAATCAAAGATATTTAAATAGAAACTATTCAGATCGACTAATTAAAGACTGAAACCAAATCCGTCGATATTTCTTTGTTTGTTCGAGCTTCATGCAAAAACCAGTGAGTAGATTTTGATCAAGCTGTTACAGTCTTTAAGGTTAAATAATGCGAAATGTTTCATCAAAATGGGTCCAGTAGAATTGATGATACAGCTTGATTTCTGTTTTAGTAGCCGCCGTTAAGATACGAGAGTTCAAGTAAAAGTGGTTCTTAGGCTTTATACCAACATTCACGCGTGCGGAGCCGCGGGTAAAAGCTAGTGAATAATAATCTGGATATGGATACGAATATATAAAACCAGTTTCAGTTACAGTTACGGATTTGAAATTATTTCGGATTATCCGTCAGTTTCGGATAATTTCAGTTACGGATATAAGATTTTTAAGGAATCGTAAAAGCAAAATACAAATAGGTAATGATTTGACTTTGTTTTGAGGTTATCATTTGGTACTGCAGTCAGTCATATAAGTAATTATTATACCAAATCATTTTTAAGTGTTATCTATTTAAAAATGCAAAAACAAAACAAATTCGGTTACGGTTACGGATAGATTTTTATTTCGGATATCCGATAGTTTCTATTACGGTTACGGAGCTCCATAACATCCCTGCTTTTCACGTGTTTTGGCAAACAAGTGTGTATGATGATGAAATATTGTACTTATATAAAATCCACATAGTTTCGTCTAATTCCTCTTACAGTCTGATAGTATATATCACTAGATTTATTGTGTCGATTTTGGGTGATTGTCAGTTTTCTATGAAATCACAATTATTCCACAAAGCTCAATACTGATAGCTCAATTTGTTGGTTTAAATAACCGTTCATACTTGCTTTCCGGTACTGCGATAATAAATGAGGCGTCATCATCATCATCATCATTTCAGCCCGTAGCTGTCCACTGCTGAACATAGGCCTCCCCAATCGAATTCCAGCGCGACCGGTCCATAGCCACCTGCATCCAGCGAGACCCAGCGATCCTCACCAGGTCGCTGGTCCATCTCGTAGGTGGCCGTAGGCGTATTCTCCCTCAATTTTGAAATGTTGATTGATTCGATCTAATTTTACTAGGATTTCATTTTCACATTTTAATTTTAACACTTTTAATAATTTCACTTTCAACATTTCCATCGAAATTTGTGGTATCTATTTTTATATTCATTTAATTTTCCTTGTATCTTTTTGCAGACGCCAAATTTGCAAATATTTCTTTCTTTCTTTCTTTCTTCCCTGAATCTCATCTCAACTCCCATATACTCATGCTTTCTCCTTTTTCGCGACCCCATAGGGATATCCACTTATTTATATTTCACACACTTACACCCGCCAATGTTATAGTCGCATCTTCATTCCTTTGTTGTTTACTATAAAAGTTACGTACCACTTTAGGAATTTGACTGCATTACTAAAATAATGTTTTTTTTTTCTTTTCTGGAAATTTAGAACCCTTCGATACCTCTATATTGCCTAATATAAGGCTTCTTTTATTCAGGCTCGATTTTAAGCTTTGTTGTTTCCTTTTAGAATTGAACTTTTATTTCTGATTCTTTATGAATATTTTCTTGAACTCCATTCCCAGATATATTTTCTTTTCTGTTCCTCTAATTCATTTTTTATGCGATGTGGCGCGGGTATTAGAATAGTTTCACTCCATATTTCCTTCCGTGGGTGCAGTGAGAAGCAGCTGAGTGATATACCTACCAGGATAATGGGCAACAGCGTTGACCTATTATACAATGAAAATTTAATGCGTTTTATAAGACACTTGCCACGCGTGAATATTATGGCCAATCTCACCTTTTTAAGTTGAAGGCCGACTTGTGTATCGCTGCGGATTTCCGCGGGCTGATGATGAATTTATTATTATGATATTATAGATTTTCTAAAGATTATTCGTTTCCTTATAGAAGTTCTTTAATTTAAACTCCCTACGTTGCGCTTGAAATCCTTTAAACTTGCTAAATCCTTCACTAAGATATTGTCATCTATATTATTATAAAATTGTTAAATGTCAAATTTTCAAAAATCAAAGATTTTTAAAAACAAACTACTGAGATCGACTAATTAAGGGCTTCTGAAGCCAAATCCATCGATTTTTGTTTGTTTGTTCGGGCTTCACGCAAAAACCAGCGAATAAATTTTGATTAAACCGTTACAACAGAGATTCCCAGACTTTTTTTTCTCATCTCAGACCACTTTCAAAATTTAGCTGGTTCCGGTGGACCCCCTGCAGCTACATTTCTACCATATTCCCAAAACTCGACAAAAAATGTAAAGATTAGATCTAATTATGGAAATTCGCGTACACCAACGTAGACCCCCATCGAGTCTCCCGTGGACCCCTGGGGGTCCACCTGGATCACTTTGGGAACTAAGGCTACAGTCTTAAAGGTACTATTCCGATTTAAATAATACGGCTTGTTTCATCAAAATCTGTCCAGTAGAATTGAAGATACAGCTTGTTCCCTGTTTTAGTAGACATCGTTAAAGTACGGGAGCTCAAGTAAATGTGATTGTTGGCTTATTATACAAATCTATGATTATTCGGGATTTCCCATGTAGCGGTAAACCGATATCACGCGGGCGGAGCCGCGGGCAAATGCTAGTTATCTTTACTATTATACTCTTCTTGAGCTCTGCCCTAGTCGCGTTATGTATATATATTAGTATATATCATTAAGACTACCTTTTATGGTGAGGTATTCCTAAAAGGCGTTATAGGGCCATTTTGTCTATATTTAAAACAAACACACATATCCAAATAAAATCCTCCGCGAAATTATTAAATTGTTATTAGGTCATTCCGAGACAGAATAAATCGTAGGTTTTCTCGCATTTAGAACACTCTATATACAATCCATACAGAACTATAAGCTAAACAATTATAGAATTTAGTCAGAATATAAATTCGTGCTTATTTTTGAAAGAAAACTCAATTACATATTTATTTTTATTTATTTATTTATTTTAATTTTATTTTTGTCTCACAATGAGTATAAATGAATAAATAATAAACACAAAAAAGACACATATCTGCTCGACATGCGGGTAGATTTGTATATTCGTACAACACAAATCTACGGCGAATAATAACATTAAATGCGTATTTCTTCTTTTTATACAAATTTATTTCTGTTTTCTTTTTATACTCATTTCTGTCTTTCTTTTAAACTATGTAGGTACTTTAACAACGTGCTGTCAGTTTAGGCGCACGTGGCTCGAGTTATACAAGGCCGGTTTTTTTTAATTTTAACGCGGTCAAATTGCTAATCACCAATCAAACTTGAAAAAAAAAATATTGCCATATTAGTTTTTATAGCGTGGTCCTAACATTCCGTGTGTGGTTCAAGATTATTTGAATTGTAATATTTTAAATGTTGAATACATTTTAACATTTCGTATATTCGATAGATTTGATGAGTAAATATCGAAATATTTAACACGTTTCTTTTTTATCTTAAAGCATTTGTGGGTTAAAGATTATGTTTCGATGCAACTCGACTAATTCTCTTTTGTGCTAGGTTTATTAAATGCAGCATAAAAAAAGCTACATATTTCTCTAAAAGAAAATAGTTTATGGTCTTTGGGTCTGGGGTACGCCAGTCCTGAAAAATACTTCTTTTCTTTGCTTTCAAGTTAAATCTTCGCAGCAGTACAACATATGTTTTATAGTTTTAACTTTAATACGTAACTATAACATATAGCTACATATTATGTCAGGAGCACGTGCCACTTGACTAACTTATTCTTTAATACGTAACTATAACATATAGCTACATATTATGTCAGGAACACGTGCCACTTGACTAACTTATTCTTTAATACGTAACTATAACATATAGCTACATATTATTTCACTAAGACGTGCCACTTGACAAACTTATTCTTTAAAGATCATTTTTCGTATAAGATTTGTCTGTATGCACTCCTACCAGGTAGGACATTACTGCCTGTTAAGCCAATTAAGAAAATGCCTGAATGCATCCCTCTATGCTGAAGGTAACTCAGAGCGGTTATATTGGGCTTCTTCCGCTAAAAATCACACCGACAGCTATCTCTGGCTCTTGTGCTCGGCCGTGGAGATTCCTCGAGCATACATCTGCGGTGAGAGTGAGCCTGGTTATCCTTACTCCTCGACTCCTACTTAAGGGGCGCACTGGTCGTTATTGCGCCTCCTCCACGGGCATGATCAAGCAAGCGGGTACCCTTATCCAAGATCTGGCTTGGGTAAGCGGCTTGAGTATATATCAGTAAATGATAAATAAGCGGTGCATGCAACGTGATCTGTGCCTAGCCTCTTCCTAAAGCAAACTTGTTATTAAATAAAAGCATAATTCTACTCCGGCTATATATGAAATAATATTATCATAACATTATGTAAAACAAGTTGTTGTTTTTCTTTCTGCGTAAAGTTTAGTCTATCTCTCTATCTATCATCATCAGCATCCCCAGTCCATATCGTCCCCACTACAGGGGCACGGACCTCCTCTGATCAGGAGGGGAATTAAGCCGTAGTCTACTATGCTAACTTAATACGGGTTGGTGGACTTCATACACCTATGCGGGCATGCAGGTTTCCTCACGAAGTTTTCCTACTCCGTTGAGTACATCGGTATCTATAATGTAGACTCTTAGTTCCCAAAGTGCCAAAGTGGTCCACGTGGACCCCCAGGGGTCCACGGGAGACTCGATGGAGATCTACGTTGGCGTACCCAAATTTCCATAGTTAGATCTAATTTTCACATTTTTGTCGAGTTTTGGGAATATGGTAGAAATGTAGCTGCCGGAATTTAGAAATTTTGAAAGTGTTCTATGAAAAAAAAGTCTGGGAACCTCTGATGTAGACCGTACATGAATTAGAAATAACTCATTGGTACGGGATCGGGATTGAACCCGCGACCTTTCGATTGTGATTCGTGTCTATAACAACAACTCCACTAATATACTATACTAATGACGGTATGACACAATTTATTTATTCTTGAGAGAAGAGAGAAGATTCACTTTTTATTGCTAATTACGGGTTTATTCAAATTATTTAGTATCGTTCACAGTTATCGATCGATTTAAAAAAATATAAAACACTAAACGCTGTGTGGCGCCGGCATAATACAGCGTCACTCCATCTCTTCTGATGATTTGATGATCTGATGATTCTTCTCTGAGGACCAGCTGAGGGATGTACCAGATTAACGGGTAGCATCGTTACCCTGTAATTCTATCACAATCTACTGCGATCTCCAATCCGTCTGCCAAGCGTGGAAATTATGGCAAATCCCACCCTTTTAAGGAGGAGCATATCCAGCAGTGGAGTTTCATAGACTGATAATGATGATGAAAATACAGAAAAATATATCGGCACATGCTGCGTCAATCAGTTCGCCGCCAAAACTCCGAACCATAAATTACAATATTAATCTTATTGTTAGTCTATTAATCTTTGTCGTATAAATTAATATATTAATATATTAAAGTGTAGGAAAAAATCCACAACGTCACGTAGTTATAAATAAACAAGTTTGGAGACGTTTTTTCGTTTGAATTAGTGTTTGTACACACAGTGACTAAAACCGGAATAAACCAGTTTGCGCTAGCTACCACGTGTCTTGCACTATTACGGTATTCCAAATCTAGGTTCACATTATCATTATACCACTTCAGATTTTGTTGCTATTTCAGAGGATGTGACTATAAGGCGGGTTTAGGTGTTCAACTTCAATCTGACATAATCCTCTTAGCCTTATAACCCCCAAAGTCTCCGCCACAACCAGTCTGATACTAATATCAAGCCACTGTTTACCTAAAGAAGGTGTTCAACGGTCCATTAAACCATTTCCGTTGGCTATGAAAACTGAAATTTTGTATGCTAAGAACTTATGGCTGGGGTCACAATCTATAACTAGCGGGTCACCGAATGACCCATTTGATAATATCAAGTGACCCGCTTTAGTTCCGAAAATAAAGTATAATATATAAAAAAAAATATTTGGAAAATACGAAAATATCTCTGACCCAAATGTCTCTTTAATGCTCACATTTTGGTTGATTTTGATCCGTGGCCAAAAAGGATTGCCGACTCCTGCTCCATTATGTATGTCCATTATGTATCCATACCAAATTTTAGCCAGCAGCTATGTCAGCATCAACTTCTAATTTTAAAATACTCTAGAAGCATGTAGAATATTATAGAAAATCATGGAACAAAATTGTAGTTTTTTTGCTGATTTCAGGGATATAGCCGAGTATATGAGGTACCGATAGATAGTTTTTGATGATTACTATAACATATATAAAAAGGATGCCTTAGAACGATACACATCGCTTGCTGTTAAAGCCTTACCCTTAAAACAAAAATCAAAATTTCAACTTTGAGTTTGAAATTCTATATGAAGCCGACATAGCTGCTGGCACGGCCAACGGAGATGAGCAATGGACCGTTGAACACCTCCTTTCAAGGTTGATACTAGAATTAATACATAATAATTATCTATTAATTAATTAATATATTTCCTCATTAGCCGGTGAATGAGCAAGCACTTCCCTTTAAATATTCCGTGATATTAGCGTTTTATGTAGGAAAATTAAATTTAACATTTTAAGTAGGGATCTCAAAAATAAGTTAAGTTAACTAAGTTTTAACAAACGAAATAATGATTCAAAGACGGTATCTTATAGGCAAATCATGATAACTCAGGAGGATTATGACATCAAGAGTTATCTAGTTGTAACATCAAGAACATTTTCCTTATAATAAATTCTCATTACCAGAGACTCCATCGAGATAGACATAATAATCTTTAATCTGTTTTTACCTCATGACCGTTTAAGATAATATGTTCAACATAATAATAATATTTTAAGAAAACGATTTCGTAATCCAACTAGTAACGCTTATATTTCCCTATGTCTGTGTGTTTGTCTGTCGGTCTGAAATTTGATATACAGACATTTTTATCCGTTACAATATATATTTGATTAACGTTTGGGACAATTTCATATTTCAAATTGAAATTACACTTTTCTTCAAGTTTCCCTAAATACCCGTTTTCTTTGTTAACCATTATTTAGGTTAAAGGTATTGTATGAATTTACATTGGCATATATCTTGTAAAATATTAATATTATTCCGGTTATAATTATGGAAAAATCAAAAATGATGTGAATGGGTTACACTAATGCAATTTCCATAAACAACAATAAGATTATCAGCGCAATAATTATAAAAGGATTGAAGTAGGTAGTTAGTCGGTAGTTAGTTGGTATATGATTAGAAACAAAAATAACTAGGCCACGAGTAGATTAAATTTGTACCATGTCGTAACAATCACAAAAATAATCATTGGAATAAAAAAAATAATATAATTTTTCAGCTTCTTCTTCTTCTTCACCAGCCCGTAGAAATCCACTACCGAACATGGGCCACCTCCTTAAAAAGGAGGGATGTGCCATAACCTCCACGCTTGGCAAGCGGGTTGGAGATCGCAGTAGATTGTAATAGAATTGCAGGATATCGCTGCTGCCCATTATCCTGCTGCATTCCTCAGCTGGTTCTCACAGCGACCACGGGAGGAGATGCGTGACGCTATTATTATGCCGGCGTCACGCGGCACCGTGTGTGTGGAAACCAGTTCCGAAGTACTTGATGAACTAATATGGACTATGTTAGTCCATCAAGCACGAGGCTCTACCATGAAAACAGCTTTTTTGGGAAGAATTTCCTTATTTCTAACTTCATATTCATCATCATCATCATCCCCAGACCATATTCGTCCTCAGTACAGGGGCACGGACCTCCCCTGATCACGAGGGGGATTAGGCCGTAGTAGGCCGTAGTAGTCTACCACGCTGGCCTAGTGCGGATTGGTAGACTTCACACACCCATACGGGCATGTAGGTTTCTTCACGAAGTTTTCCTTCTCCGTTGAGTACATTGGTGTCTACAATGTAGATCGTACATAAATTAGAAATAACTCAGTAGTACGGGACTGGGATCAAACCCGCGAACTTTCGATCGTAAGTCGTGTCTTTAACCACTATATCACCAATATTATTATTCAACTCGTTTATTATTTATTCATAAAAGCTATATTTTCCACAGAGTCGTTCTCGCGATCAACGCACAACATGGCCAAATCACCTCAACAGATCTATTGCAATTTGATTGCTTCGTCACGAATGCCTACTGAGATTGCATCTGATATACATCACGCTACTTATTCATTGCGCAGGGCTCAACAATATGGGCTGAACATAATATTATGCGTTATCATTTTTTTCTAAATAATATTGGATTATCATAAATCTATATTCTATACTATTATAAAATTGTTAATGTCAAATTTTCAAAAATCAAAGATATTTCAAATCAAACTGCTCTCATCGACTAATTAAGGGCTTCTAAAACCAAATTCGTCGATATTTGTTTGTTCGTTTGTTCGGGCTTCTCACAAATACCACCCGTGTCAATTTTGGTTAAACTATTACAGTCTTAAAGGTACTATTCCGACTTAGATGCTGCGGCATGTTTCATCAAAATCGGTCTAATAGAATTAAAGATACAGCTTGATCCCTCTTTTAGTAGCCGCCGTTAAGGTACGAGAGCTCAAGTAAAAGTGGTTCTAAGGCTTTTTATATAAATCTACGATTGTTTCGGGATTTCCCATGTAGCGAAAAACTGATATTCACATGGGCGGAGCCGCGAGCAAAAGCTAGTAACAAATAATTTTGTTGCATACTGATAGCACTATATTTACCCTCCGCTGATTTTGACAAGGCTGTTGATGACGACACTCACTCGGACTGTACTTGTATTCTCCTTGAATTGGTTTACTTACTAATTATTATACAAGGAACACGTTCGTCTATTTATCAATTTTGTATGATTTGTTATTATTACTTCAATTTCCTAGCTATTTCATTGTTTCGATCACTGATATCCAAGGTGGTCTGTATAGACCCCCAGGGGTCGACGATGATCTGCAAGGGGTCCACGCCAACTGTCAAAAACACATTTGAAGTTAACTAATTTACAAAATATTTATATTAACTACGCTTTGGAGGTCTACCCAAAAGTGAAAAACATTACAAGTGGTCTACAAGATAAAAAAGTTTGAGGAGCTCTGATTTAGATACTACTTAAAATTCCTCTGAATAAAAAACTTTGGACATGTTCTATTAAACTGAAATCAAACCAAGTTGCTCCCAGAGCTGCAAAATAATATAAATTTCATGTCGATTAATTGAATATTTTTAGAATAAGACATTCATACCCACGTACAGTTTCTTTTATCTCGAATTATCTTAGATTAATGTTACAAATCATGTACCAACAAAAATATTACTTAGCTGTTGAATATCCAGTCTGTACTGGATGTTCAAAATTATATAAATGCTACAATTACATAGAACAGTAGTTATATTTATAATATACTATATATTAAAACATGGTTTTATAAAATTCAAATGATGATGTACCAAGTGGAATCAAGTTGAGTTAATCGATGTTACTCCTTTCAGTTTACAGTAATCGAGAGATAGCTTGGGAAAAGCAAGCTAAAAGGCTCTATGGGAAGGAGCGAACAAACAAATTTCTAGCTATATCAGTGACAGTTCATTTTGGAACAATTAAGCTCCTTGATACAACTACAAAGAATTTATTTGACTAAAAGATATTCAAATCGTTCACTCAAGATAATCAATTCTATCGCGATTCCCGTAAATGGGCACATAAGTAGGAGGACGTTGAATGATTTCAGTGGTTATAAGCACCACATCACGTGTATCCGTGTTTTCATTGCAAAATGATGTCATGCAATTAAACGTGTTAAAAAATTCCGTTTACAGTACACCTCGATGTCCATCCCAACAGCGAGTCAGTTAATAAGAAGACGACAGTAGAATACATATTCGTACTACCAACGAATAGATTTGATAATGGCGTTCATTCGTCTTTCCTCCCACTCGCACTTGGTTCGTATGCTATGCAAGCGAAAACGAAAGAGAACAAACGGTTATTTTCAAATACGTTCTTTACTGACTAGTTATACTACCTACTTTATAAGCGCATTTTAGACAAAGAAGTAGGCAATGAAAATATTGTTTAATTAATAAAAAAGGTCAGAAAAACTAATGATTAATTATAGTTATACTTGCTTCAAACGGTGAAGGAAAACATCCTGAAGAAACATGCCTGCCTGAGAGATTTTCTTGACGGCGCGTGAAGTCTGCTAGCGCGCATTAGGCCAGCATGGTGGACTACAGACTAACCCTTGTTATTCTAAAAGTAGGCCCGTGACTTACAGTGGGTCAGTATATGGGTTGATGAAGAAAGAAAAACATTTGTTTTAGAAAAAAAGACTATCCTGAAAGGTGTCTCGGGGCTCTTCAAATCAGGACAATTGACAGCCATCATGGGCCCGTCGGGAGCTGGCAAATCTTCGCTTTTGAATGCCCTCACTGGTTTTTCGTAAGTATTTATACTTTTTTGAGTACGACATTTACAACATTCGAACCTGTTGTCTGTTTAACTGCAGAATAAAAGGGAGCAGTGCATACAATTACATATTTCTTACAATATTTGTCTAACTGCCAAAAAATTTGGGATAATTAAAGATAAAGATAAAGGTACCAGAATTAATGTCTCTGTCAATCATAAACTCTGTCAATCATATGAGAGTTTCACAGTGTCTATATGCATTTTATTTTGTAAACTAATTAGCTCATTGCTTTTTGTATTTAAGGTCCCAGGCACGAATCCGGCACAAATATTTATAATCAATTATTATTATTTTTATTTGCACGACCAATTTTTCGATTTCAAACCCGCTTGCAAAGGATTTTCATAGAATGAACTTCTTGTTATAGAAAATAGATCATAGTAAGAGTACCTGGATGATGAATAGTTCCATCAAAAAAGTGATAGGTTTCAGTCTACCATGTTTACCGAGCGGCAAATTTTCTCCGTACAACACTGTTAGAACTGGAAGCAATCACCAATTGGTAAGATACACATTGAACATCAAGGAGAAGCTAGAGAGATTTAAAGTCATCGGTCTAGATCTCTTCAGCTTCTTTGACTTGACTTTCGGAGACTTCATCAAGTCAACGCTTATACTTGACTTTGGGTGACGTCATTAAGACGACGCTTCGCCCTTCACCTGCCCAAGTCTAGAGTCCCAAGAGTTTTCAACTCAAGTTCCAAAACCGCTTCAATTACTTAAGCAGCTGCATTTCTGTCAACAATTTAAGCAGACGGCTAATGAACACGATTCGTACGGTGGAGTTTAATTTTATAAAACCAACCGTACTCACAGAACAAATAGCCACTCATAGTAAACATTGTGGAATATATATAAAGTTTCGGTTGTAACTTGGACGGTGCTTGTATCTCTTCACCAATACCGAATTGATTATCGGCACATCGAAGTGTTGAAGGGTTTATACTAAAATGCCACCATATCAGTTCGTATAAAGGACCAGAGTTCAAAATCAGGCAAACTGCAGCGCGGCATAAAACAGGAAAACGTTATCTCCCCAAAACATTTACAGCCTGCATGCTGGAAGATATAAGTTACTAGAATTGCGCTGTCAATCGCGAGTACATTACTTATCATCGATTTGTCATACAGGAATAAATAATTATATAGATAAACTGGAGTTTATCTACATAATTATTTACCGTTATCGAGTGCTTAAGATACAGGGGATCCTAGTTTGAGGCTGGATTAATATGTGTGAACATATTCAGTCTAAGTATTTAAACTGTACTAACCTGCACTAGGCTACGGCGGTACACTAAAGCCTAATTTCCCTCTTCAGGAGGAGAGGTCCGTGTCCCTGTGGTGAGGCTGAATATAGATTGAAAACGAAGGTAGCCAATCCAGAACATTTTTTTTAAAGTTGGTTTGACTCATTGTAAACAAGCATTATATTAAAATATTAACCTTCATCAAACTTTCAGCACATCAGGAGTGACTGGTGAAATACGAGCCGGAGACAGTGTGTGTCGGCTCTCAAAGCGATGTTCTCTTCGATCTTTGAAAACCTACGGAAAAAAATCATCCTACATTATGCAAGACGACAGACTGAACCCGATGTTCACTGTTGGTGAATTGATGAAATTTGCCGCAGACATGAAACTGGGGAACACGATCACGGAGAAACTGAAACAGAGTGTGGTAAGTGACTTTTTTATGTGACTGCCCAAAAAGAAGTTCTATATTTTCGAAGTTACTTAAATTAGTGAACTATACCTGGCGGACCTTTACTTAATATTATATAATATAATCACAGAGCAAACGAAGTAGTCGTTCTGTTATCTGCGATATGAAAACACCAAAAATAAATCACAGCAGTCCATAAAACAAATTAGATTCATAAGTCTATTTTCCACGTGAAAACCCAGAAGGCAGTGATAATATGACAGACTTATTTAATCGCAACCTCGCCACAGTGTTAATGACGTATGTGCGAAGATACATACAGAGGAAATATTAGCAGTACTCCTTTACGTCGGAATGTTAACCTGCTTTTAGTCTACTACTACTAGTGGTGGTCAATCCATTCGTTGGGTGTTCTTCAATAACAAATGTAGTGGACTGTATTTTCGGTAAGTTGGG
>WUAW01019020.1:37647-49252 GCA_017165845.1 Thaumetopoea pityocampa | reverse complement strand
TATTATAAAACTGTTAAATGTCAAATTTTCAAAAATCAAAGTATTTTAAAAACAAACTACTCAGATCGACTAGTTAAGGACTTCTGAAACCAAATTCGCCGATGTTTGTTTGTTTGTTCGGACTTCACGCAACAACCAGCGGGTAGATTTTGTTTAAACTGTTACAGTCTTAACGGTGCTATTACGAATTAAATACTGCGGCATGTTTCATCAAAATCGGTTGGTAAAATTGAAGATCAGCTTGATCCCTGTTTTAATAGCCGCCGTTAAGGTGCGACAGGTCAAGTAAAAGTGGTTCTAAGGCTTTTTTATGTAAATCTATCATTATGTCGAGATTTCCCATGTAGCGGAAAATCGACATTCACGCGGGCGGAGCCGCGGGCAAAAACTAGTATTTCATATTTCTTAGGTATATTGCTTGTATTGCTATGTGACGTCATAATAATAGCGACCCTGTATTTGTTCCCGTGGATTACGTGAAAACCAGCTAAGGGATGTGCCGGGATAATGGATAGCAGTGTTATTCCGTTCTTCAGTTTTCTTCCTTTTTAAGGAGGACATCCTTGTCCAGCAGTGGTGTTCCACGGCCTTATGATGATGATTTGTAGGGCTTCAGAACATATTTTTGTGTCACACTGAACGGAGTATGTTCAGTAGCTCCACGATAGTGAGATATGAAGATGCTGAGATAAACGAGTAGCGTTACGAGGTTCGATCGCATCGTCATCCGAAACAGTCGCTTGAAGGTACCCCTTGGTGGAGTTTCCCCCACAACATATTATGTGATCAAACCCGCGACTCTCTGAATTAGCAATTTGCGAATGTAACTACTCGTATTTGCTTTATTCGAATAATGATTACTAATTAGTAATGATTACATAGTTGTATGACAAGGTATCGTGTTCACCGTTCATCGTTTTCCGAGTCGATTGTTACATAGTTGAATTATTACATATATTCGAATTATTCGAATGATTTGTTGATTCGAATGAATTTATTCATATTATAGTCACTATTATGCGTCGCTACTATACGTCATTAGTCCAACGGGTATGGGGACTTCCCGCATTGCGCCTTCTGATCCGTAGTCGCCACTATACCTACCTTTCTTCACCATCAGTTAATTATAAGGGGTTTTTTAATAAGTAGATTTTGTTGCTGCATTCCCTCGCATTAAGGGTAGTGTTACATTAGATATGTGGAGTTCGCACTCACTAAAGCCACTCGAAAGTCTTCCTACTGTCCCTGAACCCAACCACAGGAATCATGTTGTATAACATAACGACTGATTGGTTTAGTGGCGATGACGCCACTTTCTGTACCAATTGGTCTCAGGTTCGAATCCTGGTAGTGTCAAATTATGTGTAATGAGTATGAGTGTTTGCGCCCGAGTCATGAATGTTTATTTATATATAATATGTATTATTATTTATCTATATAAGTAAGCATATCGTTGTTTGGTACCCAAGATACAGGGAATCCTAATTTGGGGCTAGATCAATTTGTTTGAAAAAAAAAATGTGTCCACAATATTATTCTTGCGTGCTATATGGCCTTTTCTAATAAGTGGAATTTCCGGCCGCATTTCTTCCTCAGAAGCACTTGTGAGTCTTCCCGCCGTCTCGAAGCATAACGTCGTCGCGAATTGGACAAGTTAGTCGTATCTTAGAGCACTTGTTTTGGAAATGTTGAGTTAGAGCTTTGAAGATTTCATTATCCGGTCAAGGTGTACTTCTCCGCGTGAGTTCGGGATGCTTTCTCCTAAACTCGCAGTATTTATTTATACTTCATATGCCAGTGGTATATGGGCGGCTATTATACTTATGGGATATTCTACCGGTCGAGTATTTGATGGTCCTGACTTAAGTGCCGTGTATAACACTGGTGACTGCTCGAATTGAAGGTCCCTGCCGATAGAAGGGTTCTCAATCAACTTAAAGAGTATTAAAATAATAAAATTAATAAATATGTTTCAGCAGTATCTGGAACAAATAAAATCTATTATGTGCACTGTATTGTAGAATAAACTAATTGCACTATCAAGTCTATATGATTTACATTTTAGTTTCAAAGCTGTTTTAATATCTAAGGTAAGAGACGAAATGTCCCCTACATTTCGCCTTCTTTTTTAAATATATTTATTTAATGTTTCTCAAAGTTTTATGACGAAGATATGATTCTGCGTGTGGAATAGAATAATATTTTTTTTAACTGATGACAAAATTTCCAAAGGAAAATGGTTACAATGTACTCCCGTTTTCAGTTTTACTTCCATCTTTGCCTTAACATAAGATAAGCTAAGTATCTGAATAAAATAAATATAGTAGATAATTCATAGATATTACAGACGAATACATAAATATAAGATAGACTATAATGTATAAATACACAAATATAATGATCTCTGAATTTATTTAACTCTGAATCTGATGGGTGATTGGCTTTACGAGATTTGATCCCATCGTCATTCGAAATAATTGTTCAAAGACACCCATTGTTGCCTGTTCTTGCTCGGGAATTGAATGAGCTTGTGAGCAACTGGCTGGTTTATATGGTGGAGTTAATATCAAACACGGAATGTGCACTAGACTTTATTACCGTGATACACAAGCACAAGCGAACAAGGTAGAGAGACGACTCGCGGCGGGGTGACGACGCGTGTAACGTAATCATAAAGATAATTGTGCACTGTGTCGCTACGAGCTGTGTCGGTGACATTAGCTCTTTTACCGACATACTCGTCTCCACAGAATTTATTAGCCTCCTACGTAACTCGTGTTCCATGCACCATATATTAGATCTTAGCGCTCGGAATGCACACAAACTTCCGTTGTGTTAACGGTGATAGTGATTATTACGATGTATACTTACACAATGTTCGGTAGACTGGATTAGTTCTGAACCGATTATTTAACAAGCGATCGATAGACNTGGGCAGTAATTTAATAACTGGTTTAGATGACACGGCTTATAGCAACACTCCATTACAACCTGCCTCCTCGGCCTATCAGGATCCATCACTCTACGAGGCTCGATCCACTGCCAGCTATAAGACGTCATGCTCTGCGTCAAACTCGCCATGGCATCGTAATCGTTTGTTCGTTCAGTCGCATCATCGTAACTCTCATAACAGAAGAACGCAAGCGCCATCGCTAATCGCCTACCGCAATAAAATTTTGGNTTATTATGAATTTTATTATTATTATGAATTTAATAAGATACTTCGCCATCTTATTAAATTCATAAATTGTAAGTTTAGACGTTTGGTATTCGATCACTACAAACAGAATATATTAAATAAAACTTCGAAATAAATAGGAAGTGATAATGATAAGAGCTTTACTGGTAGGATACATTTTTATTAAAATCACACAATCAAGGCCTTGGCCGATAGCTACGTAAAAAAATACTTTATCTGTATTAATTATTCTAATAAAAGGCAATAAAATAAAACACATCACAAATTAATTTAAGTCGACATTCAAATGGCATTGAAATAAAAATGATCAGTCCGGGCAGTAATTTAATAACTGGTTTAGATGACACGGCTTATAGCAACACTCCATTACAACCTGCCTCCTCGGCCTATCAGGATCCATCACTCTACGAGGCTCGATCCACTGCCAGCTATAAGACGTCATGCTCTGCGTCAAACTCGCCATGGCATCGTAATCGTTTGTTCGTTCAGTTGCATCATCGTAACTCTCATAACAGAAGAACGCAAGCGCCATCGCTAATCGCCTACCGCAATAAAATTTTGGTCCTTCTAACATCACAACACTGACTCCGAACACTGTTAATATAAACAGTTTCATGGCGCGGATGCTATGCGAGTGTGCTGAAGTGTATCAAACGGCCGTTTTTATAGTGGAGAAAGTAATACTCGATGTTACAGCCGCTAGTCTGTTAACGTGATGTGAATTTATAAATACCTGAACGCATAATTGACTTGGAACGGGTTTTAACCTGTCTGTAATCTGTCACCTGTTGACCGAAGGCGTTCCGTGAACGTACACACTTGGCTGTGTCGGATACAAGTTACCAGCGGCAAACACCCTTTATGTATGTATGTAGCTATGTACTCGTATGAATGTAATGGGATCTTTGAAGGTGAATGGATCTTCTAGAGCTGGTGTATCTCAGACAAGAGGACTCTTCACTCTTAACGTGATATCTAGCTTAATGCTGGCAGTTAAATAACCAGTGTAAGAGGACTAAGGTCAAGCGTAACTGGGACAGTACAAAAGAAGTGTGCCAAGGCCTTTGTCTTGTCCAGTTGGAGGTATTAAGGTAAGATATAATACGGGATCTTTCAGTTTAATTTACACCTACCTTCAGACGTCCGAATAATTTGAAATTTTGTAGGTAGGTACACATATTAAGAAGCGATAAGGTGATTTTTATATAAATACTAGCTGTTGCCCGCTGCTTCGCTCAAATGGACTTCCTAAGTACTCGAAAACCCTCCCGGGCGTGTGCCATAATTTCTTCGTAATCGTATTGCCTTCCGACTTGTAGACAAACATTATGATAGCTCGGCTAATATGCATGATATAAATATAATTTACACCCTATAGCACTCAGGAAAAATGTAGCTGTCGACCAAGGAAATGTTTTAAAAATTGGATCATTAGTTCCCCCTACATTTAAACTTACAAACAAACGAATTTTAACTCTTTATAATATTATCGTAAATGAACTAAAAAGTAAAAAAATACAGAATGTACTTATGTACGCGCGTTAGGAGTCATACTTTTTTAGCGTAAAAATTATTCTTGTAGTATATAGATAATTAATCAAGTTATAACTGACAGATGACGATTTGCGTATGCGCTTTGGCGGATAACTTCACGACTAACTTTGTTATGATATTTTTTCATTACATGGTCAAAATTCACTCTCATAATTTTCTCCTAATGCAACTAAAAGTATAATTTCAATATCATCTTTTCAGCCCGTCGCTGTCCACTGCTGAACATAGGCCTCTCCAATCGAATTCCATCGCGACCGGCCCATAGCCATCTGCATCCAGCAAGACCCAGCGATCTTCACCAGGTCGTCGGTCCATCTTGTAGGTGGCCGTCCCACACTCCCACACTGCGCTTGCTAGTACGTGGTCTCCATTGAAGGTCCTTTTTGCCCCATCGGCCGTCCGATCTTCGCACTATGTGGCCTGCCCATTGCCACTTCAGCTTGCTTATTCTACGGGCTATGTCAGCTACTTTGATTCTTCTACGGATCTCCTCATTTCTGACTCGATTTCGTAGAGAAATACCGAGCATAGCCCTCTCCATAGCTCGCTGCGCGACATTGAGCCTCTGAAAAAGTCCTTTTGTATTTTAATTTCAATAATCTTTAAAAAAAATTCAACACGTAGGATGTTGCACAATTCCATATAACTTTATCAAACTTATTTGTTGCTTTTTTTGTGTTTTTATATTATAATATATACTATATTTAAACAAAAAATTTAAAAAGTATAATTGCGATTTATGGTATTGATGACGATTTTGAATGTATGTTTAAATAATGTGAATGTTTTGTAGTACATACCTCATGCTTTGTCAGGAATACATCAATGCTTGGAGAAGTGCTGTTTTTATATATGATGTGGTGTGGTGGCTGGGCACACTGCTCCCTCAAGCTAATCACGAGTTTCTTCCCCCAGTACCTTTTAAACAATTAATATAACACCCAACATGGACTATTATAAATTTCTCCTATATATAACTTCTTGTATAAGCAGTTTATTGTATTTTTTATACCACAATGGTGGCAAACAAGCTTACGGTCCGCCTGATGGTAAGCGGTCACCAGAGCCTAGGACGCCTGCAACATTGGGAGTATCACATGTGCTTTGCCATTCCTTCAAAAATTTACTCACTCCCGTCTTGAAGAATCCCATACTGTAGTCCGTCGGGAAAACATCAGCAGGAAGCTCATTTCACAATCGGAGCGTTCGCGGGAGGAAATTCATCTGAATTCGCACTGTACGCGACCATTGAAATTCTTAATATGTGAAGACGAACTCCCCGCCGATGGTGAGCGGTGCGATGATAGACAGTGGCTGTGGGCATCGCATCAAACTACTCCTCAGAGCACAACCCATTGTACAAGCGGTAAAACACACATAAGGAGGCGAAATCTCTCCTTAAACTTAAAGGTTCGATACCGCTCGTGATTTCGAGATCGCCGACGATTCTCACAGCTCGTCTTTGAGCCAAGTCAAAAAAGTCGAGTGGAGTATTTTTGTCATCCATGTGCACCTTCTCAGAGATGACAACAATCTCCATATGGTGTCGAACTTGCGTGTTTTATAATAGCAGTCTATTGGTACATTGGCGTTTTTTTCCGAAATGAGATTTGCTGTTAGTCACAGATGGACTTGGCAGTGTCATCGGACAAGATGGCGCGTGCAGAGTGCACTCCAACCAGGTACATTGGTATCGTAAAATACAAGCAGAGCTTGCGACAGGTCGGGGTAGAGATGGCTTTATTAAATTGCCCTTCAAAAACAGTAAATATACCAAAGAATCCGCTATCTCCGCTATCACAAGCCACAAGTGTCGAATTTGCAGTACTTGCGACCATAGACAAGATCCATTCATTGCGCGCTAAAACCCTACGTTGGCGACTAAGTCCGTGTTTGTACAGAACTTAATTTCTGTAAGTGCATTCGTAGTGTTTGTATACGTTCTACTTTATTGTAACACTTTGTTTCTTTATGCTAGTTACATAATGATAGGATCACTTTACACATGAATATAAAACTAATTAAACGTACATAATATTATGACCGTATCCCGGAACGGAAGATTAGAGAACTTTGTAATGATTTCTATTACGAAACATATAATTTCACCGGTCTCGATTGAAGTCCGGGTGAGGTTGTTGCGGTGACTGTAAACCGCTTTATGTATAGATAGATTGATAACAAATCGACATAAGACGCTTATACCATACGTAAAAAGGAAGTCTATATAAAAGCTTTATTTTAAGAGGGGGCTAACGAGCCCACCTCTTGTTGTAAGTAATTACCACTGCCCATAGACACCCGCAACACCGTAGGAATCGCATATGCATTGCCGGCCTTTAATAAATGTATAGGCTCGTTTCTCGAAGGTCCCCAAGTCGTGTCCACTTGGAAAAACCGCCACTGGGAGCTCATTCCACAAGATCGTGGTGCGTGGAATAAAATTGTGTGGGAAACGCACAGTGGTGGATCGCTAACTAACCAAGTGATGACAGTGAAATTTTAAATTGTGGCGAGATGTGTGGTGATGTAATTCAGCAGCTGGAATTACACGTAGTTCACACAATTCCTCGGAACACTCCCTGTGATAAATAAGACTTATAAGTAAAATGGAAGTGTAATCAGTCGTATCGCAGATGTTAACTGATTGAGTCAACTATTCCGAAACATCCAAAGGAAAGAGTGGGCGTTATTCTTCTAGTAAATGAATCTCGTAACCCAACGAAAATTTGAATGTACCTTTGTCAAAAATTTGTTATACGCTTATTGCCAGTTTTGTGGTTTTGATAAATCGAATTTTATATCGTTATAATTAGGTCGCTAACTGTATATAGTGTTAGCATTACCTGTGGCTCTGTCCGCGTGTATTTCATGTAGTGATCCACAAGTGATGCGCATTTTTTCGGTATAATAATTAATCTATCTCAGTATCAGGTTATTTAATTTTATCCATGCGAAATTACGGTAGACCGACGCTTTGTTTTAGAACAACCCCTACAAGCGACGTTTCGTTTAATAATATTGAAATGTGTTTTGTTCCAGTACAACATGGTCCAAAAATTGACCACAGGCTGACCAATAGCAATAAACGTGTATGTATTTCTAGCCTCCACCCCTATTCGTTACCACTTCGTACGCGGGCTTTTTGCCAAAAATCAAAAGGCATTTTAAAATGACGCATGTTATTATTGCGTTAAATTATGTATCTTAACATTGTAATGTAAGAGGCTGATTTTTAATTGCTGTAAAAACACATTCAAGATTTGTACTCACAATCTTTTCGGTAAAGTTCGGTTTGACGAAGATAGCCGATGACACCACTGTGTCGTGTCGAACTAACTGTATGATATAATGAGGTCAGTAGCTTTACCATCGCTTAATGTCATGGATTTAACATAATTATATATGGTATGAAGTAATCTATGAATTTTTTATTTGAAGTATTCCACAATGTTAAATGTATCACGAAACATATAAAATAACCCAACGGTCTATGCCGATTAACTGCACTCGAACAAGTTGAACTTTTATTTTACGGTATTCAACAATAACATTAATATCATTAACTAGCTTTTACCCGCGACTTCGCTCGCGTTGATGAATACCATGTCAGCGAACGTTGATATTACAATTATTTGACAACTTTGACAACTGTTTTTTCTATCCTCGGGGATGGTTTTTTTTTTCGGTTTATAAAGTACCCTGTGTCCTTCTCTGTACCTCTCCGAACCCCTCTGTGCCTGTGAGTTCTCCGAGTAAGCATGTGGATTTTTAGCGGCAACTTGACTGACGCATCACCTACAAATTTGTTTTAGTTTTTTATATCGGTTTATTATGATGTTTTATATATAAATTTGTGTAGCCGCGGGCAAAAGCTAGTTTCATCAACTAGCTTTTGCCCGCGGCTCCGTCCGCGTAAATGTCGGTTCTCCACAACAAATTCCGACACAATGATAGATTTATATAAAAAACTATAACTACTATTACTTGACCTCTCGTACATAAGCGGCGGCTACTAAAACAGGGATCAAGTTGTATCTTCAATTCTACTGGACCAATTTTGATGAAACATGCCGCATTAATTAAGTCTAAATAGTACTTTTAAGATTGTAACCGTTTAATCATAATCTACCTGCTAGTTTTTGCGTGAAGCCCGAACAAACAAACAAATATCGACGAATTCAGTTTCAGAAGCCCTTATTTAGTCGATCTGAGTAGTTTGTTTATAATATCTTTGATTTTTGAAAATTTGACATTTAACAATTTTATAATAGTATAGATAATCAAAAAAAGTGAACGATATTGAAACATTGGAATAAAAGTGTGACCATCAATGAAAAGCGACCGTGTTTGTTTCAAGGCACCTGCGGAATTCGCCTGGTCAAAGTGGTATCCGTCGAGTTGACTTCAAACCTCCCAAGAAGCAACAAAATGTGATACACCGATATTTTATTGTTAACTTGGAAAAATATTATATGACCTCAAAATATGTAGGCACACTCGACATTGGCAGAAATGGCGCGAAGTTACAGCCTATATAGTTACACTATCAAAAACCGTAATAGCCGAAAAGTATGCGTGTTAAGGTGTTTCACACAAATTGTAAAGGTCATCGTGCGCAAATCACATGATGCAATCACAATTAAATCTTTTCAAAAGTGTATCGTACAGTGTGTTACTGTCCTGCTGAAGGCTACAGTAACATTTTAAATAATTTATATCGGTCCAACTGTAATTGCTCAAGTCAAAGATCACGGGCAATTTAATTACATTAAAACGCACATTTGATGAGTGTTCAACCTCGACGTAGTACACTATGAAAAGGATCGTTTGGGTTGGAAACTAAATTGCAAAACCGATCAGTATATATTGAAATAGAAGCCTTAACAATGTACACTTGAGTCTATAATTTGATTATTTTTACGATTGTCACTTTTAAACAAAAGGTGAAGAGATTCAAGTCCATACAGTCTTGTCTAAACGTAGTTATATAATTTTCATGAATTAGTAAAATGCTGCTATGTGTATAAAAAATCGAATTATTGAAATAGAAAGTTTATGCAAATGAAATAAAGAAAGAATATAAAGTTATTTTATTGTTACTTGGAAATGTTTATGTCAATTTGACGACTACCACGTTGATTAGGCGATAGATCCGCAGGCTTATTACTTTGAAAAAATACGATCACTGCAATATCAGTCAGCTTTATTCCAATGTTTTAATAGTGTTCACGATTATTGTCGCTCGATACATAAAACATTACTATAAACTAATATAAAACATTGAAGTAAAACTTCTAGTGATGCTCAACTCGAGTTGTCGTCAAAACTCCAAATAAATTGTATATGTATTTTTTTGCAATGCCATAATTAAAAGTTGGAAAGTGATATGCGATGTCATATCGGGGAAGAAATAACGTTGTTGTGAGATAGCATACATATTTAATTAGCCCGCACGGGTATAAAGGCGGGTCAAACTAGTGTTTTAAATATTAATAATTCAGAAACAAATATCAACTTCAACGCTTTCTAACTTCGTTCATAAAATGAGTATTTTATAAACTGATTACGTGTATAAAAATTCGATTGATTAAAATAGAAAGTTTATGCGAATGGATATGAATAAAGGAAGAACATAAAGTATGGAAATAAAAATGTAGTTAAAAATAAATACTCGACTGCCGCGTGGCGCCGGCATAAAAATAGCGTCACTCCATATCTCCCCGTGGGTGCTGTGAGAACCAGCTGAGGGGTGTACCAGGATAATTGGTAGCAGCGTCATCCTGTAATTCTATTACAATTTACTGCGATTTCCAATCCGCCTGCCAAGCGGCAGGCGGATTGGAAATCGCATGTATGGCAAATCCCTCCTTTTTAAGGGGGAGGCCCATGTCCTGTAGTGGACTGCTACGGGCTGATGACGAAGAAGAAAAAATCTATCTATCTATTAGATATTATAGATAGAATACGTTGAGTATTCTTCTTCTTCTTCTTCGAGTATACTCGAGGAACGTGAACGGATAAAAGAACAAACCAATAAAAAATATTGCATTAATAATATTAATATAATGTTTAATTTAATATTTTAATATGTAATTTATTTTAATATATACTCGATATTAATATTGTTTACGTATGGTCGGGCGATTTAAATTTTTTTTTGTTTTGTTCACCTCAATACAGAGGTGTTTTATGATAAAATGAAATTAAGAAAAATCCAAAAAAATAGCCGAAAAGTGGAAGAAATAGAAATATTTAAAAAAATCTCCGAGTGGTAAACTTCCTGATTTTTTAAGTCGGTTAGTCATAAATAAAACGATTTATTAATGATTTAATATACTGTTTTAATTAACAATTGACGTACCGTTTTTATCAGTAACTATCAACACACTCTCACGTGGCTGGCAGTGATAATTGATAAATAACATATTCAATTCCGTTGTAACAGAACTTAACTAAATTTGGTCCCTCCAAGAATCGATTTAAAAAATACATCTGTTATAAGTTATCGAATCATTTTAACAAATCTCGTAGATTTGGTTTTTTTTTTTGTAAAAAAATATTATAAAGAGACCTTTGTACACCAATTATGACAACAATCTCATTTTGCCTGATAGATGTACCAGGACTTAATAGGCTTGAGTATGTGTATATTATTTGAGTGATGCCTACAATAAAGATGTCCGCAAATACGCAAATACCTGTCAGTCGTCATAACGTAATAATATTCTAGACAGTCACACACATTGATCTAGTCCCAAACTAGGATTCATTGTGTTTTGCGTACTAGACAACGATATACATACTTATATAGATAAATACAATATATATATATATATATATATATATATA
>WUAW01019020.1:8770-18884 GCA_017165845.1 Thaumetopoea pityocampa | reverse complement strand
AGCGCGAGGGTGATGGGGTCATGGTGATGGTGTAGGAGCAAGAGTTAAGTAAATAAATAGCAGAAAATATTTTGTAGATAAAATTATACTTTTATTTCATAATTTTTTAAAAATTGACCAAAAATTATAAAATAATTTATAACTAAAAATAATATTATATTTAAATATATTTAATATAATAATATTTTAAAAAAGAATATTTTAAATAATAATAATCAATTTTTATTTAGGATAACCGCGGTGTTTTACTCTCTACACTTATTGTATTATATTCGTTTACTGTTCAAGATCAACAGAAAGATGGAGTTCAATGATTAAAATTAAAATAATCACCCCCTAAATCAGTACACAGTTTCAATATTTGGGGGCCCTTCAGCGTGCGCACTCTGTACAACCAACGACTTGGTTACCACCATCGTCATCTTCGGCCTGTGGTAATCCACTGCTGGGCACGAATCTCCCTTTTAAAATCCTTTTAAAATGGAGGGATTTGCCATAATCTCCACGCTGGGCAGGCATCTTGGAGAATGCAGATTTTGATTAAACGATTGAGTGCGGAACAAATTATGTGAGCATACAGCAAAAACGCGGATGAGTATATATAAAAGAAAAAATAATAAAAATAGATAACTTATTAGATCACAAAAATTGTTTGAAAAGAGAAAAAAATCCTAGTGCAACTAACTTAAATTCACACCAAACTGAGAAAACAAATAGGAGCGCAGTTTGCAATTTTAACATCATTCAAGAGAAGCGCTGTCGCGTTTCCCGCAATTTTAGCATATAACCAGAGGAGCGCTAAAACTCCGTACTCAAATGGTTAAATAACGGGATAACATTACTGCCCGTGATCCCGATCCCTTAGCTGGCTCTCACAGCAGCCACGGGGATATATGACGGGAATAGCTATTATTATGACCGCACAACACCAACAAACACATCTACCTATAATAAATAACAAAGCTGAGTTTTCTAAAATTTCTCCGAAGTTAAATATTTTCTCCGTTATGATTCTGCTTCTAATAAAGTACCAGTTAACGTTCGTTGGGAGCGCAAATTTTAACGCCCTCTTAATGGCCACACTGTTGAGTTCGAGGACTGCGTAATGCTCTTGTAAATACAAAATCACAAGTAATCCTCTTATAAACACTTGGCGAGTTTATATTGTAGAGTTGAGTCGCGGTTTTCTTGTAACATTGGTATAAATTTTACTATAACACAACTAAATTTAGGTTCTCCTGTCTTTTTCTAATGCCAAACGCCAAAACGAGACAGCAACAATTCTGGCGCTGTCAGTTTTGTTTAGACACGTCAAAATGAAGTTCAACATACAAATATAGACGTGACTTCGGAACATACCGATTAAAGATACGCAAAAGCTAAATGTTGTGCCTTTTGACAAATATATAGGTTGGTAATTGCTAAACATGTTTACTGTCTCGTTTTGATGTTTGGCCTTAGAAAAAGAGGGGAGAGCCGAAATTTAGTTTAAGTTACATCAGAATTCATACCATTGTTAAACTTGTTTCGAAACGATCAAGTACTTGGCACCCTTACTCGACCAAAGTTTGTATGAATGTGGATGTATGTGGCAAAAATCTGGTCTCTACCTACCCTCATGTGCTACCAGTGTGAGTACCATGCATATGCATGTTACTGAATATTATTGAAATAAATTTTGTGACCACTTTTGTGAACTTTTTAAGTTTGAACCAGTCATATAATATTATCTGTGCTTAATAAATTAATTAAAGAATTAAAGAATTTATTTAAACCATGAATATGAATTTACATTAAACAGTCAGTTCGTAAGCAACTGCATTAGTATAAACTGTGTCGCAGTTGTTAATATCAATAACACAGACTAAAAACTTTTGATACTTTACATTTCATCATCATCATCAAGGTCATCACCATTAGCTCGCGGAAGTCCACTGCTGGACATGGGCGATCTCCTTAAACAGGACAAATTTGTCATAATCTCCACCATCTTGTCAGGTGTCTCGGAGGTCGCAGTAGATGAGATTGATTGATTGATTGATAACAGGATAACGCTGTTGTCCATTATCCCGATACATCTATTTACTATTAAATAAAATTGTTAAATTTCAAATTTTCAAAAATCAAAAATATTCAAAAAAAAACTACTCAGATCGACTAATTAAGGGCTTCTACTGGACCGATTTTGATGAAACATGCCACAGTATTTAAATCAGAATAGTACCTTTAAGACTGTAACAGTTTAGCCAAAATCTACCCGCTGGTTTTTGCGTGAAGCCCGAACAAACAAACAAACATCGACGGATTTGGTTTCAGAAGTTAAATAGTCGATCTGAGTAGTTTTTAAATATCTTCGATTTTTGAAAATTTGACATTTAACAATTTTATAATAGTAAATAGATAGATAGATAATACATGACAATGCATTATTAACACTAACAATTGAATGGAAAATGTCACTGTTATCCGCTTAAATAGACCACTATGAGCCCGGCCGCAATTTGCAGCTTATTCATGCGAATTTGAGTGACACGAATACGCACGCCAATAATGATGATATTGCCGAAATAATTTTTTTCATACATATTGATCTATCCCCAAATTAGTATACCCTGTACCCTGGGTACTAGACAACGATATACATACTTATATAGATGAATATAATACATAAATGTCCCATTAAAGAAATGCATGAAAGGAGGTCTCTCAAAGTTCACTAGAAGCTCGCACCCTGACCCCTTGCGCAAGTACGTACGAGTATAGCCAACGCGTACTCAGGGTGACTCAGGGTGTTCACCCTAGATTTTGCGGCTGTGAGACAGACTCAGATGTTGTCTCACGTCGTCCTTGTAAATTAACATGAACCCGTGTCATCGGGATACCTCAGAGCCTTTGAAAACACGGAGAAGTAACTCACAAAAATAACCGCACTATATAGGTGACTGTATGTGTGTTTGACTTGGATATTTTTCGAGAGTTTTGTCGGCAACCCGAGTAAACGATCACTTGAAGTTTTATTTTGACATTTTATATTAGTTTATTGTGATGTTTTATATATAAATCTGGTGTTGTATTGTGTATTAATCCTCAACAATTTTGAACAATATTGAAACATTGGAATAAAACTGTGACTAACATAGCAAAGTGACCATATTTTTTCAAGCCAATAGTTTTCACCTACGGAATTTGTCTGGTCAAAGTGCTATTCGTCGGATTGACTTCAAAACTCCCAAAAAGCAATAAAATGTGACGCACCGATATTTTATCGTTACCTTGTTGGAAAGTATATATTAATTCCAGATACCAGGCCATAAAATATATAAAAACATCAGAACTTTATCCCTCAAATCTCAGGTTCTGTAAAATGGAATTCATGAGAGTTATGTATTTAAATAAAAAAAACGTATGCATATCAACGCCTTCACCGTATAAAATAGTAATCCAAAATCTCCAACTTAACAGGAAAAATAAAAAATAAAATCTTATTTTCAATAAATCGTGTCTTTCGTCGGGCAACATTTTTTTAAGTAACTATAAAATAGATTATAAAAAAAATCACAAAGAATGGGGAAAGTATAATCGAGTGTGAAGTTTCCAAATATGAAATAATACTTTTACGGTAACCTGTCTTTGCCATTATATTCGCGTCGGGCGTCGATATACTTATTATGAGCGCTCGCATAACATCTAATGTATAAATATGTAGTTTTCTAATACACTATTTTAAAACTATTCATGCTTACTGAAGACTTAACTTAGAAGATACTAGCTTTAGCCCGTGGCTCTGCCCGCGTGAATGTCGGTTTTCCACTACATGGGAAATCCCGAAACAGTCATAGATTTATATAAAAAGTCTAAATACCACTTTTACTTGAGCTCTCGTACCTTAACAGCGGCTACTAAAACAGGGATCAAGCTATATCATCAAATCTACTGGACCGATTTTGGTAAAACATGCCACAGTATTTAAGCCGGAATAGTTGCTTTAACAGACTGTAGCATTTTGACCAAAATCTAATTTTTATGTGAAGCTCTAACAAACAAACAAATATCGACGGATTTGATTTTAGAAGCCCTTTATTAATCAAGCTAAGTATTTTAAATGTCTTTGATTTACCAAATTTGACATTTAACAACGTTATAATAGTATATGTAGAAGTCTGTTAGAACACAATATATTTTATAATTCAAACAAGCTCGAGGGAGTAGACGGTACTATTTTGCCTTTCATCTTCACCAAATAGTAGTTGCTGCCGCTGCCGAACGCTGCTGTTTCCGTTGATAGTACTGTCGGCAAACTTGTAGCATGACCACAGTAACGTTGCATTTTGTGTGCAGTGATTGGTGACTATGATAATAAGAACTTGTCTTATTATGATTATTGCTTTCAAGCGAAAAGGTTTTGCCGTTGTTCATGCTTTAATTTATCTATAGGTACTACGACCTCGCAATCACAGGCACTGTGGGCATAACGGCTCAGTTTCGGGAGTAACATCAAATCTATATTATGATCGGAACAATACATACATACATAGACTTTTCGCGAATGTTCTGTAGATGTTGAAACGTGGCAACAGGTAGTGACTTGTCATCAGATGGACTGCGTGGATTCGCCGATGACTGCTGGCGTACTTCCCGCGCTCGGGCATAAGGGCCAAGGCGGACGCCGTACAGTTTTCAATTTGTGCAGTCCTCACATGACCGTCGGGCTGGGGCTTCGGCGCGGCGGTATGCGGTAGGCATTTTCTGTGCGTTAAAAATAGAACGGGCTGCATGCACCTTTGCCAACCAAGATACAAAAAAAATGTGATTCATTCGGTTCCTTACGAAACATTCAGTTTTGATGTCAAAAGACAGACCTATGATAAGTTTATATGAGACCCTGCAAGTAGCATGAGCCGTATAAAATAATTGAATTCTGACGAAAACGGGTGGGTGTTTTAACTTCCATTAAAATATTTCTGTTTGTCCTCAATTAATTCGAGCGTGCGCCGCCAGGGGTCGCGGAGAGCGCCACACTGAACAAATTTTATTTTTCATTCATTAACTGCGAACATGTGAAGTGTTAAAGTAATTTAGGGTTTGTGTGAATATGTTAATTTTGAAGTGACTGAAACCACATATTTACATTTCTTTTGAAAATATATATAAGTGCCTTAATGTACGTTCATCATCCCCAGTTCACATTCGTCCCTATTACAGGAGCAGAGACTCCTCCTCGTCAGGAGGGAGTTAGGCCATAGTTTGCCGCGCTGGTCTAGTGCGAGTTGGTCCGTCGACCGGCAGCTGCGTCCGAATCTGTTTAATTATTATTAACACTCGTAACTGTAAAATACCATCATCGTCGTCGTCGTCATCATCCCGCGGAACTCCACTGCTGGACATGTCGGTTCACCAGGTTCAATTATTACAGATGCACACGAAAACATTAATAGGCTTCACATTGTTGAGGAAATTCAGGTTGCGGAGCACACGCGGATTCAGGAAATGGGGGGCTGAAATGAACAGTATTACTGTCAGGTCATTTGAGAGTAGGTGAAAAAGTCTGACAGAATTACACACTTTTACCTACATGCAAAATTATAAACATGTACATACAACGGAAATAAATAAAATAATACTAAAAGCTATACTTTCCAGCTAATCTTTAGTTCATAGGAACTTAAATCGTGTTCTATAGATTTAAGTCACTTTCAACGATACTTCAACAAAAACAAGTAGAAAAGTAAGTAATATTCTCCTGTCGGTACCTCTCACGGCTGAGAACGATCAAACAAAACTTAGATGAGCATTCATCACCAAAAATTCGGCATAATCCTATAATACGCATGAAATACCGAAGTTTTGCTTCCCCTCAGAGTTTCCAACAAATTTTATTTTAAGTGAAATAAACATTCTCGTACACACTTGAATGTCAAAGTAAAGCTGAAACGAAATTACATCTGGTGTTGCCAGCGCGGGTGTTTTACTCTATTTCAGCTAATTTAGGCTTTGGCGGGTGCAGCCAAATCAGCTTCGAAACGTTTTTGCGTTTGTAGTGGTGTACGGTCAGCAGATGAATAACCGTGGCGCGGTGTTCGCTAATTGGCGGTGAGCGGTCGCGGCGGCCACGCGTGCGCTGTCTGTTGGCTGCGCTGGCGCAGACGCACACGAGCACCGCACAGTGCGCGCCGACGCACCAGGCTATCACTTTGCTCAACGCCCTGATTGCACAGGAACCAGACGTTGACATTTTCTTCACCAAATATAATAAATTTCTAGATTACTGTATCCGATTTTTAAGTATTACATAAGATTACTCTGTTACCAGTTATATGTATAAGTCGAATATAGAATTATTTTTGTCAAATTACAAATCTAATTGATAATTAGCGAGCTATGCGCTTTGGTATTGCTGTAAGCATAGGAAGCAACTGTTAAATAAATAAATAAACAAATACTTTTTTTATAAGTAGCTATGTACTTAATTTTATACATATTAAACGTAGATCTCACTTTTAACACTATTTACAAGCGACTGATGCGAGAGTGCGAGGTACGCGGTGGCTAGCGCGAACTGGTTTATTCCAGTTTTAGTCACTGTGTGTAAAAACACTATTATAAATGCAAAAACATCTTCAAGCTAGAATCAGCTTGAAATATCCGTAACGATAACTGGCGTGTTTCCACACGGTCTCAGATTCTGTTTTGATAGCAGATGCCGCCCCACACATTGATGAGAGGAGCGTTTTTAATCGAATCTTTAATCGATTGTACGCTGTTACCAATATTGTGTAGTCTTCCTAAGCAGCCGTAGTCGCAGCTACGAATAACCTTAGTTTGACATTCCCATCAAACTTAAATTGTATTGATTTCAATGCTTAATGACTGCTTTAGCAGTTGGAGTGAATTGATAATATTAATTTGGAGACCATTTTACACATAGTTTGTAATAGTTGAACGCTTATTTTGAAGCAATTTCATAGCTTGTAAAGTTTAATTCAACTTCAAATATTAGTTATAGATTACTTCGCGGCCCTCATGCCGCAAATAAATAAATTTTAATATTTTATTACCTCTACGTTTCAACTGAGTTATACCAACAATTGAAGTAATCGAGAATATAAAGATGAATTTAGAAAACAAATATTAAATTTTACCATTTTTTTTTAATTTGGCATTACTACTTTGGTGTTATGTATGTAATGTATTAATTATGTATGAAATAGATATACATAAATAATGTGTTATAATTACTACAACGAATCTGCTGTTTCCCGTAATTAGAGATATCGAAACCAGGCCTTAAATGCCCCTCATAAACAAAAGCAAAGACGTCACCGTCCATGTAATAGGAGTGCGTAACAGTAAAAGGATATTTGGTAACTCGGTGGGTTTTCCATACAAATCTCTCCGTCCGTCATCTTACTATTCGTGACTTTAACGTAACGTGATATGGACAGTCTCAGTGTTGCCCCTAAAAGTCCTGGTACCATATTTGGTAAAAAATGGACAGTGGTACCTTCGGTTTTACACCCCTCAAACGCGAGACGTGCCTTGCATATGCAAGGCACGTCTCGCGTTTGAGGGGTGTAAACTTACGTAACTTAGGGGTGTGTACTTTGCCCCCTCCACCATAGTTCTGGTAACGTATAGTCTACCTTCAAAGTACGATCTTTTCTGAAATGCTCCTTCTTTTGAAATTAGTATATACTAATTTCAAAGGAAGGAGCATTTCAGAAAAGATCGTACTTTGAAGGTAGACTATACGTTACCAGAACTATGGTGGAGGGGGCAAAGTATATCTAACATAGATTATTAGAAGTATATTATAAAAAAAAATATTATAAATATTGTGATGTGATTTTATGTAAAATTATAACTAACGCTTATCTGTGTTCGTGTTTTAACGAGGTTAGTGCGCGGTTAGCCTGCGGGTACTTTTGTCTAGTTTGCAACGTCAACCCCCCCAAAAATACACAAAAAATTTACAATAGAAAATGCGCTAACTAGATGCCAATTTTTATTATAATCATTATAATAAAAGTTGATAACCGGCAATAGATGCTGACCGCAAACTGTGTTAAAAAAAATCGTTGTACCGCTCCGACTCTCCTGATTCAAAGCGGGACGCCGGGCGGGCGGGTTGCGCAACAGTTGCGCGGCGATAGCTCTCGAGAGATTCACCGATGTGGTGCACACCCGGCCGCTATTGTTCTACACAGCTTTATTTTATTTCTGTTATAGAGATATGACGTATCGCTAGGTTTCGCGTCGGTCTTCGCGCTCAGTATAAATGTAATGGAATCATTAAATACAATTTCCACCCAAATGTGAGTGGAGGTGTCGGAAGAGAGCGCCCAGTTAAAACCCTAAGAATCACTTTAAATTAAAACAGGGATTAAGCTGTCTTCAATTCTACTGGATCGATTTTGATGAAACATACCGCAGTATATGTTGGAATAGTACTTTTAAGACTGTAACAGTTTAGTCAAAATCCACCCGCTGGTTTTTGCGTGAAGCCCGAACAAACAAACAAACATCGACCGATTTGGTTTCAGAAGCCCTTAATTAGTCGATCTGAGTAGTTTGTTTTTAAGTATGTTTGATTTTTGAAAATTTGACATTTAACTTTTATACTAAGTACTAGATTACACCCTTGGCTCCTTCTGCGTGAATGTCGGGTTTCGTGCTAAATGAAAATCTTAAAATAATTATAAATTAACAAAACATTCAAATAACGATTTTAATTGAGCTCTCGTACTATGATGTTGGCTGCTAAATACCTACCTACCTACCAGGCTGTATCTTGGAGTCTACTTGACCAATTTTGATGAAACATGCTGCAGTATTTAAGTTGGAATAGCACTTAGTACTGTACTGTATGTAAGTTACTCAGTACTGTATGTAAGTTACTTAGTACTGTATGAGGAAATTTTATCCGCTGGTTTTTACGTGAAACTCAGATAAAATCAAACAGGCATTCAAAAAAAAAGATTTCGGTTTCAGAAGCCCTTAATTAGTCGATCTGAGTTAGATTTTTGAAATATCTTTCGTGTACGGACAATGACTTTTTACAATTTTATAATAGATATAACGTTTGTACTCATTGAAATGTAATAATGAATCTGACTGACTGACTGACTGATGTGTAACGTTGTGATTTTGACACCGACATATTCAATTTAAAAAGTCTAAACATATTCACCGTTGGCCACGTGGAGCTGTGACTTATTGCAACAAATGTGAATGAACAGCGGTAAACATTTAAAAGTGATAAAATCGATTCATCTATACATATAATAAAATCGTAAACGAGACGTCTGTACAATGAATATTTTTTCAATAAAACCATCCATACATGTTATATTTATGTTACTGGAGTCAAAAATAAAGTTTTAGAAATTTTGTCTGTTTGTCTGTGCGTTTGTGCACGCTAATCTCAGAAACGGCTAAACGATTTGAATGTTGTTTTTACTGTTGCATTGTCGCAAGCTTCCTCTAACATTTGGTGTTAGTTTCATTTATCTATCATTTATTATTCATTCTTATTAAGATCGGAGAAAATTATTTATGTATAATTTCGCTCTTACCGAATGACCACGGGGACGGAGTCGCGGGCTCAGCTAGTGGTAAAATAATATTATTTGGCGCGTGAGTGGCTTCTTAACGTTGGCGCCGTATCACGCGCTGGTGTGTGATCGGCAGCGAAAATGTGAAACTATATATTGATGCGAATTCCCTGGATTCCTGCATCGAATTGTACATTAATTTTGGCCGTAAATCGTTACAAATAGTTTTACGGTCGTTCCGCACTTCATTTACTAAGCGGAGCCGACTGGCAGGACGCTCACCGCTGTGCGCTACAATTTACGACTTCGGCGCTTCAGCACTTAAACGGTTATTACGAATGATGGCCGCGTTTAAAATTACTTGACAATTCCTCTTCAATTTAACACTTGAATAATGTTTATTAGTATTTTATAGCGTATTTTAGAGTAAGAAGAAACAGAAGAAAAAGAGCTATTAGTAAGCCTAATACATACATACATACAGTCACGCCCATATCCCATAAGGGTAGGCAGAGACCATAGTACATACTACATACATACAGTCACGCCTCTCTCCCATTGGG
>WUAW01019018.1:0-45122 GCA_017165845.1 Thaumetopoea pityocampa | reverse complement strand
TCTTATTTAAATGCAAACTTACAAATAACCCCGGTTTTGTCCATGCCACAGACTAAATAGAGAACAGGTTCCATGCAAACAACCATACAAATGACAACACATTGCGGTAGCGTTATAGTCTTTCTGTTCTTTTTTAGTTCTCACGGAATTTTCATAGTCTTATCCTTGTTGCTCTTAGTATCGCATAAAAACGCCTGCGAAAACGTCAGTGTGAAAACGACGAACTATAACGTATAAAAAGTTAATTCTATTTATTATACCTATTCTTAGCGTAGCGTTATTTGCTGTGTTACGTATATTGCTTTAGACATACTAATATTCTTTATTTCTATCTTATTTTGAGATACTACCAGCTTACTTGTGATTGAAATATACGATAGTCTTTAATTTGCCCAAATTCAACCCTGTTTCTAACCTATTCACATTACGTCAGGATGTTTAGTAATTTATTAAAATATTCTATGAAATTGGGTTTACGTTCCCAAAATGTTATCAACTCGGCAGCACTTTCAGGAACCAGAAGAGAGATACATGCCACAAATAAAGTCTATGATTTAATGGAATTTTTTGACTCTAAGAAAAATTGGGGAGAAACAAATATAAGAGTTGGCAGAGCGTGGAAGTTAGATGAATTGAGAATAAAGTCTAATTCTGATCTACACAAACTGTGGTATGTATTGTTAAAGGAGCGTAACATGTTGTATACAATGGAACATGAATGTAATAACTACATGAAGTTATTTCCGAATCCTGAGAGAATTGATAAAGTGCAAGAATCCATGAATAATATAGAAACCGTTGTTAGGGAGCGCAACATCTCTTATTATAAACTAGAAACTGGAGAGACTGGTGAACGACCTGTTGAGGATGTGATAAATATGTTTGGTCTACAAGAAAAATACCATAAATCGGAGTACTATCTGCCCAAATTTATGAATAGCCGATGGGTTAGGCCATATCTAGAGCATGGATACATAAGCAGTTTTGCTGTTAAGAAGTTTTACAGATTATATAAGGAAAAGCTACATAATATTGAAAGAAGAGCTCGCAATAGAGATTTCAACCATGTTCAACATTTACTGAAACGTTTCCCTAATATGGATTTAGAAAAATTAAAGGCAGAATATCCCAATGTTGATTTAGAGAAGGCAAAGCGAAGCAAAAAATCAAGAGGACACTTTTTCCCCAAATATTAATTATTTTCTTTAAAAGTATCTTCAGTTTTTTTTGTTACATTTCTGCTGAGTTTTCATTTTAATATATGAAGTATTTACTAAGAGTACACTTTGCCGTTTTACTTATGAACTTTGTTGTTAATTATTAAATGATGAAACAATTGAACTGAACTTGAACCATTGTTCCAAAAAGTATAGTATTCCACTATTGAAAACTTGTCAGAAACAAGACAAATGTTTTTCTTGTGAAAAAGTACACATGAAACTTAAAGCTAAGTATCCACTATGTTCACAAATGAGGTATACTTTATCTTAGTGGATATGACATTTATTATTGTATTTATTATTGATGGGCCGAATGTAGTTTGAGCCGAATACAAACTTCAGCTAAACATTTGGTTAAAATATAAAATTTGGCTAAACTTCAGTTTAATTTCAGTGCACTTTCTCGAGAGTAGCACATGACTTGTATATGCACTTACATGAATCATTGCTAGATGCACCAGGTAGCCCTGAGTCGTGTCAAGTATGAGTGTTTACATTAACAAATTAATTGTTTTTAAGTGGATTCACGAGGTTTAAATTATTATTATTATAGGTTTTAATTATTATTTTGTTATTTGCTTGTTACAAAGATAAGTAGAAGGAAAAATCAAGTATTTGGATAATTTATATAGAAATTGATAAGCAAAGTGAAATGTACTATTATGTGTTCCACTGATATTTCTTGGTGGTAGTGGCCATTCAGCGTCTACTTCTGCACTGACCAACCACATTCGTGTGAAGTATGATCGAGAATTTGCACAATTACAATATCCTGTTCATACGCCAAATCCTATCCTACCTTCAACTAGAGCTTCAATGTCGAACACTACTGACACTGAGGCACCTACAATGATAGATTCATCCTTACGTCAAGCGCGCGTTAAGGGCTTATTTGAAATAGTAGAAATAGAAAATAGATGACCCAGGGGCTAAACAAATTAACAGCAATAGCAAAAATAATAGCGGTAGATAATCAACCTACGGCTGTTGTAGAATATGTTGAATTTATTCGGTTGATAGCTGTATTATAGCCAAAATACTAGACGCCCAGCCGCAAATACTGAAACTCTTCTAGTTCAAATGTATGAATTATTAAAAAAAGGTGATATTCGATCAGCTAACCGCAGCTAAAACGATTTCAATTACAAGCGACATGAGGCTTTGGCTATGCATCAATAACATTCAGTGTTTTTTTAAGTTTTACTCCACACTGGCTTACTCAGTTTGATTCACAGTGGTGTATTGCTACACTTATGTACGTCAGTGAATCGCGGTTATAGCAAAAGAAGAACGAAAGTCGCGTGAATGCGGTGGAAATGCGTTCCCTGCAGAGTATCTGTAGAGTCACCCTGAGTGATCGATTGAGGAATAGCGTAATAAAGGATCGGTGTAAGTTGAAGTATGATGTGGTGACAAGGATCGAGAAAGGAATACTTCAACGGTTTGGTCATTTATAAAGAATGAGTGAGACTCGATTGACGAAACGAATATACCGGGAAAATGTGTGTGGAAGTGTCGGAAGAGGGCGCCCAGGAAAAATTTACCTTGACCATATTAACAACTTGTTTCAAAAAGGCCAAGTTCGTAGCACCCATATCGACGAAAGTGTATGAAAAAATGTATGGCTGTGGATGAAGCGAGAGAGGTGTGTCAGGATCGTAGTATGTGGTTAACTGTGGTCTCTGCCTACCCTTATGGGATACCGGCGTGAGTGTATGTATGTATGTATATCCACACTGGCTTGACAACATTTTTTAACTGCGACACAAGATGTCTATTTATTTAGGCAAAGATTTATTAAACTCTTCGACTGAGAAGAGTTAAATCTTCGAATTAATTCGATTTTTGTCACATTGCAAGTTAAGGTTTAATGTTCCTAATTATAATAAATGACCATGAGTATATAAAGGCCTAATTTTATTTTAAGGTTATGATAGATATGATTTCTATTAATTTCAGTCAAAATGGTGCAAGAAAAAAGTAAAATACCTTTTTTCTTGCATTCATTGTTTGACATTTCAACCGAATTCGGCCATATGCCGAAGTTCGGTTCAAGCTGCCGAAATTCGGTCAAACCGAATATAAAACGAATTTCGGTCCATCCCTAGTATTTATTGAATATAAAAAATACAGATTTTATCAATAAAATGAAGTTTTTTGAAATGATTTTAAAAATAAAGTTTTTGGACATGAGCCTTTTTCAAAATGATCGCATGTGTATAACAAATTCAAGGAATTTTAATGATATTCATAATTATGTAGTTTAACAAAATTCAGAGTTTCTGTATATTGTAGGCCATGAAAAAATTGTGTGTAGAATTATTGATACTCTGCTGTAACATTAACATTTACGTGTTTTTATAAATTCAACCCATTTAAGGGTTAGGAATAGGGTCTGATTTCGTATGGTGTGAGAAATTTTCATTAAAAAATGAGAAATCAATAGAAATAATAAAAATAGTCTTAAAAACTCAATAAATAAATCACTAAAAAATAAAAAATAATTATTTCGAAACGAATACAAAACTAAGCTGGAAAATACTTTTCCCTGAGTATTTGAGTACTTTTGAGACATTAATAAACTTAATTGAAAAATCTTTTAAAGTTGGTGTCAATCTTTTCTAAATTATGACTAAAAGATTTTCACTCACAGTTTTTAAAAGTATTTTTCGTCGCAGTTTAGAAGTGTTTCAACATGTTTGTGTTGACGACTGATTGGTACAGTGGGCAGTAACCCTATTTTGTGCTAATGAGTCCCGGGTACGACCTGGTAGGCACAAACTTTGTGTGATGAGCTCAAATGTTTGTATCAGAGTCATGGACGTATTTATCTATTTATGTATAGTATTTATCTATATAAGTATGTATAGCGTTGTCTAGTACCCAAGAATTCTAGGAATTCTAGTTTAGGACTAGATCAGTGTGTGAATTTTTTTATTATTTAAAGTACTTATGAAGGTCCCTCAAATAAAAGATTACATTCTAGCCTAAAGACTAATATAAGTAATTTGATTGGAACTTAAATTGTTGAACAGGTTATTGGTTAAGAACATGCCCATTTACACTTCCTAATAGGAAGTTCCTATATATAACAATTTTCTCTGTGATCTACATTTCTTATTGTTTCTATTAAGGGAAAGACACTGTTCATGAGATCTTTAAGGGCAAGCATTAATTGCACTATATTACACTAAGGTTCATTAAACTAACTCAAAGGGTTTAGTCCTTTTAAGCATTCTCACTAAGTCTGTGTTATTGAAGAGCTGGATAGCCTCAACATTCACGTGATGAAGTCTTTGTTCATACTTTTTAACAACATTTTCACTGTTTCGATGGTGGTCGTCGTTTCTAATATACCAAGGAGTATTTACGATAACTCTTATTACTTTATTTTGAAGCCGTTATATTATTTGTATGTTGCTCTGTTTCGTACAGCCCCATAGCTGAGCTCCGTAAGTGACACAGGCATAAGGATTTATTTGTATAAAATTACTTTATTATGTGTAAAGAATGTTTAAATCATTGTTCTTTTTTAATTTCTAGTAATTTTATTTTGAATGTTTTCGAAGTCAGTTTTTTTTAATTTGATGCCCCATCCTAATCGTCCTTCTTGTAGTTTGTCAGCCACATTACGGATACTAAGGCTGTCTCGGGTCCATGAATCCGTACCGCGAAACTTCTCTTATCCACAAAAATAGGTTTTACAACTAATATCAAAATTTCCAAATATACGATTTCAGATCCAAATTCTTTATTTCGGACATATGTAATTACAGGTTTACAAATATAATTAAAATTATTACAGCTATATTTAGACAAATTGACATTCAAATTAAAATTAAAAAAAAAACCCCGACACAAAACACTTCTGAAACGTAAACAATGTTTAATTTTTATTGCAGTCTTTTTAAATTGTTTATTAGTAGTTCGTAGCGTACGAACAACGCTCTGTCTTCACGTTCACGTAAATATCAGGTCAGTCCAAAAGTTCGTGCGCATTAATAGCATGCACGGGATTCGCCGCGACTCACTACTAGGTCAATAAGATTTTGAACCTGTGGAAACTTGTCATCGTTCGACTAATGTATCTTATATGACACTTTGTCACCAATTTTCGTGAAGATCGAACGCATATTAGTACCCATAGAAAATTAATATTCATAATCAATACAAACGTGCTGTGTTATATTTTTCATTTTAGAGTGGCGAATCTGCCAGATCTGCAGCGATAAAAATTAATAGTGTACATGGTGAACATGCTACCAGTGTGAGGACTACCCTGAAACGGTTTAAAAAAATTAAAGTTGGAGGAAGCATAATGAACTCCGTTCAAGATGTCCTGTTAATTTTTATAACGACGTTCTTAAAAATGTTGTGGAGTCAGAGCCACAATTAACAGTGAATCCGATCGCAGAAAGGATGGATTCATCCCATGGAACTGTCTTTCGTAATTTAAAGGGGATTGGGAAAGTATCCAAGCTTGGAAAGTGGGTACCGCATCAGCTGTACGAAGCCAATTGCCACCAGCGAATAAACATCTGCTTCCCTTTTATCGCGCTTTGAAAGAGAGCCATTTTTAGATTGGTAACAGGTGACGAAAAGTAGATTATTTATCATAACGTTACAAGAACCAGACAGTGGACAGATAAAGATAAGCAGCCAATTCCAACAGCAAAGGTGTCTTTCCATCCTAAGAAGATACTTTTAAGTGTTTGGTAGGATATATATGGTGTGATTTATTATGAACTGTTAAAACCAAATCAAACCATTAATGCAGATGTGTACAGTGAACAACTTTGTCGTTTAAACTTATAGTTGATTAAAAAACGCCTGAGATTAGTGAATATCTAGAAAATGGTGTTTCATCATGACAACGCTCGACCGCACACGGCTCGAACAACGCTGCGAAGAATTACTGAATTTAATTGGGAGCTTTTGCCGCGTCCTGCTTACTTCTCCGATATCTCCCCAAGTGATTTTCACTTATTTCGTGCCCTACAAAGTTTTTTACTCGGAAAAAATTTAAATTCTGAATAGTATATACGAAATGAACTTTCAACATTTTTTGCATCAAAACCAGTCTTTTTAGAGCAATAGAATTAAGAAGATTGATGAAGAATGAAGAAGCCTGCAAGATGGCGAGAAATTGTAGATAGTGGAGGAAAATATATCATTGATTAAAACGTTGCATTCTGTTTTATGTACACTATTAAAAAAAATCCGAGAAATGAGCACTAACTTTTGGACTGAACTGATACTTTCCAAACACCCTATAAATGTTGTAACCTGTTGAGGGATACCCAACTGGGTATCCCGTAGACTACTTGATGCTGCATTATCAGGTCAAGGTTACTATGTCTTAGAAATACTATCGAAGTAACCACAAAATATATATCAATAAGTACACCAAAATATGAATAAATTACGAATTAGACAAAGTTGGCAAGAAACTTTTTTCAAGTAAGAAATGAGCTGATGGTTTTCAAACTACTGAGCTGATCTTCATAAATTATAGCTCAGAACCATCTCAATCACATTAGCTATCAAACCAAAAAAAAAAACATCGAAATTGGTACATTCGTTTGGGAGCTACGAGGCTATCGACAGTTACACAGATAGACACAGATACACACTTCGAACATATTATAACACCCTTTTTTGCATCGGGGGTTAATAAAACAGGTCATACTGCAAATTAAATTCATACATTACAAAATTGAAATTCAGATCATCATAATATCAGTTTATAGAGTCCACTGCTGGAGATAGCCTCCTCTAATGATCGTCATATTGAACGGTTATGAGCCGCCTCCACCCACCGATCCAGCAATCAGATCATCGGTTCACCTAGTCGGGGGTCGATCACCTAGTCTATCCACACTACGCTTTCCGGTTCGGGGTCACTGTTATTGTATTGTACTGATAAGGCACTGTTTAGTCAATATTATATTGTGAATTACAACATTCAGAACTTATAATTCTAACAATCCTATATTACTAAATATGTCAAACACTTGAGGCAGTTCTCCTTTACATTTAAAGTCACGTAATACTGACACTAGGTCTTTAAGCTGTTGATAAATGCACCTGTACCTTTTTATAAATTCTTCTGTAAAAGTTATTGTAGACTTTGTCTCATTTTCAGGTACTAAATTTCGGTCCTTCATTTCAGTATCTTCTAGCAATTGTTTATTCAAATTATCCCACGTTTCTTGAACAGATTGGACATTAAATGAATTTAAATAGGCATTAATACTAATATAAATAGTATGTACAACATGGTTGATATCAATATCAGAATCGACATATATTGTCTCATTATCCAGCTTTGGAAAATTATAATTATTAATATAATTATTTTCAAACGATTTTTCTTTTAAACATGTCTTTAATACACTACTTAATCTTTTTCTTACATGCCTATGTTCCTGAAATAATGTTTTTGATAACTGAATTTCATTATCTGAGGATGGAAATAATTTCCATTTTGATTGCTTTATAAATTGTATTAATATTTTAATAATGCAATCTTCATTGGTTTTCAGCAATGTTTTAATATGTAACAAAGCAATAAGATGCCGCATAAATGTTGGTTCAATCCTCTCTATTATTCTTAAAATAGAATCACGGGGCATTCCTGTAAGACCAAAATAAATTATGGATAATTATATCACAATACAAACTGTTATATAGCTTTTATTTTTATCAAATAGATACAATATATTATGCCTGGGTTCTTTTTCTTCTTCTTTTTTAGTTAATGGCGTTTGAGCAGTAGTAAGTAGAACTGGGTTCTTCTTAACTATTGTTTTACGAATTGTCACTCCAAAAATTTGTTAAACTAATTTCGAAAAATTTGACAGATGTCAAATTTAAATTTAAATTTAAGGAATGGCTGTATGAAGCAACCTGATCCAAGGTCATTAATGTGAATTCATTGAGGGAATAAAATATATTTATATTGCACACTTTAAAAAAAAATTAATAAAGTATTATATTCATCCTCATTATCTCCAGTTCATATTCGTCCCCACTACAGGAGCGTGGACCTCCTCTAATCAGGAGGAGGCTTCTTTATTTTCATACGCCCGTGGCGGCATGTAGGTTTCCTCACGATTTTTTTCTTCTCTTTTAATTACATTGTAGACTGTATATGAATTAAAAATAACTCTGTGGTATGGAACCGGAACCGTACCTGCGACCTTTCGATCGCAAGCCGTGTCTGACACCACTAGACCACCAATGTACTTGTATTACAATTACGTATTGTATTACAAGTATTATATTACGATTACGTATAGTGTAAACAGGGCGGTCTTATCGCAAACTACGATTTCTTCCAGACATCCTCTGTATGGATAGAATAGTATACACATAATATGTTACCCATCAGAATTACGAAATCTGAACGTTTTGTCTTGATTTGGTTTGGAAGATGCTTCAAAATGAATATTTAGAATTTTATTATTTCAGAATGTGATATCCCGACTGCGGATGTTGAACCCCTTGTCTTACAATGCGATTCAAATAAGAATAGGAACGTCAATGACCTCTATCTGTCAAATGTCACTTGAAAATTAAGTTTTGCAAAGAATACTTTGTTTAAAAAGTCTTACTTCAAATTTAAATAAAAATGTTAAATAATAATAAATTAGCCAAATATAGTATTTAATTATTTAAAGTCATTATTAGTTTGAATTGACAGCTATGACGTCACAATATGGCGCAAAGTCGATCCTATTCTCATTTGAATCGCATTGTATGATTTAATTTCCAACTGTCCATTCCAAAAGCGACATAAAAGTCGGTCACGCTCAGGGACAACTTGGCTGAGCGACCGAAATTGTACAAATCGCAAACGTCCTATGATTTATATTTACGTGCCCGGTACAATTAACTTCGCAAGATGTTTGATAAATAATTGGCCCGGTAGACTTACGACGTCTCTGAGCCGTAATTTATTTCATGATTCGGTTAAAGATAAAATTAACCCATAACGTATACTCATGAAAACATCTTACATAATTTTATCAATTTGATGATTTTTTTCAGTTGTCCAATGAATCGTCAAATACATGAATTAATTATCATTTTCACACTTCTGTTTTATTCAATATCAGAACTGGTCTATTTGCTGCTATTTTAAAAATTTAATGTTTTTGTTTTCAGTAATGAATATTTCTAATTGCATACATAAAGAAATATGTATAGAAATTGATTTAAAATTTAAATATACATGAGTTTCAACAAAAATACATAAATTATTAGCTTCTTTTAGTTAAGTGGCTTTTCATTTACTGAATATCATCTATTTGACTTTAAAACATTTATAACTAACCCCTAAAATCTATAACTTACCTGATATAATTTTATAAAATTCGTTCGAAAAAGCTGTACAATATTTTCCTGTGTTCGGATAGTTGCTATTTGAATTTGTTTCGCAGGTGTAAAACATGTGTACCATTGTGTTCAGCCAAATCTGAATAAGACAAATTTTCAATAAGTAATATAATCTTTAATTATAATTGATCATATTGTGGTTATGCAGTCCTATGAGAATATGAAGGAAAAGAAGAGTCCTGCATATAGATGTAGGACTCTCCTGTTTTCAACAATTGCTTAAACTTTGAGCCGTGGTCACTGGATATCAGCAGCCTATTTTTGTTGGGCATCTCTGGGGGTCTTTGGCTCGAGGTTCCCACTCGAACATGCTTTTTAAGGATCATAATTTGTTGCGATAGTCAGTCTGCCATCAGTTTTTGATTTCTGTGAGATGGACTGGACTCGTTCTGCAGTGCATACAACTTTTTAAAGGTTTTGAGCTCACAATGCCTTAAGTATTGTTTGGGTCCTTGGTCATGGGGTGGTTGAGGGAAATGGGCGCGTAGAATTTCTAGCTCATCTAGGATTTTATAAGAGCCGTAATTGGCCCGAGGCTACAGAAATATTCCAAAGAGAAGCACAGTAAAAGGTTGTCACATTCTAAAAGGTTTATTGTTGAATGCGGCAATCAAAATAGTCATAAATCACTCGCACTTAGTAAGCAGCAATTACTTGTTTTACTGCCTTATTGTTGTTTGCTCTCACAAGCCATTATGGTATTGCTGTATTGTTGTAACGCATTGGCTGGAAAGCGAATGAATCTTCTAAGGCTGGCATAACTCAAACCTGAAGATTATAGACTTTTCACTACTAAATCAATGTATTGACCCTGTATTCAGTAAACCTAGCATGGAAGCAGATTAGGGCATGGGCAGAATAAAAGATCCCATAGGGTTGACATGCATCAAGGTCCTTAAGCCTGACCTACAGAGGCAATATTAAAAATTAAAAATTCTTTGAATGTATCAGAAAATCCTCTTTGTTGACATTACCAATTAACACAAGCCCTAGTTACCAATGGTGAAACGAAAAATGAAGCGCTAACATATCTCCCCCATACAAAACATTGATTAAAACCAGAGAAAATATTTGACGGCGACGAAATATTTGGCGACGTCCTATAGAATAATGATTACAAAATATAATAAATAATAGTTTAAAAAACTAAAACAACACGCTTTATAAGAAAACTGAACTAAAAAATAAAAAATAATGTTACAATCAAAAGCGTGGGGTGCTGTTTATGACTTTTACGTTTTCTTCTTGGAGACTACTTTTACTTTTGGCAATATCTGTTTATTATCAAATATATTAATTGATATAGCGCACCCACGCTTTTGATTGTAACATTATTTTTTATTTATTAGTTCGGTTTTCTTATAAAGCGTGTTGTTTTAGTTCTTTTAGACTATTATTTATTTTTTAGTTCGGGTTTTTTTTAATATCCTGATAATCCTGGCCAGGATCTTTGAAAAAATTTATGAAATTATTGTATTGTCATCGGTCCTTTAGAATTATGCAAAGTTTCGAGTCGATCTGATGGTTTTAAATGGGTGAAAATCGTGTGCAAAGATTCCGTTACATAGATAGATACAAGTCAAGCTAATGTAAAGCGTGTAAAAATAACAAAATCGACTTTAATGTGTCATTATTTTGTACATAAATATTTAATCTAAAGCTAAATATCAGAAATTGCTAATTCACTAGATTAGATTCGATTTATTCTGATACATTGAAGATGAATTCGAATGATGTTGAATGTGAATACCAAATGTACACTATAATCATCAGATAGTTGGTAGATACTCACTGTAATGATTCTTAAGTAAGCAACTGGATATTGAAGGTGCACCATGTGTACGAAAAGTCTCAGTATTTGTCGGCAGTTGTTATTCACAGCTCCAGTATATAGAACATTGTTTGACCACAATATACAAGCCATTAAAGGCTTGTTCGACCGCATTATGCAATGGCCTAAATTATTGGTGTATCTGAAAAATGGATAAGTATCTCTCTTAATAAACAAAAGAATCAAATAAGGCAATACAGCTGTTTGAACTTGTACTGATTTTGATTTATTATAGATTACAATAAAATAATTTAATGTGTAGCACCAGCATAAAAATAGCATCACTCCATCTCTTCCCTGGATGTTGTGAGAATCACTTGAGGGATGCAACAGGATAATGGGCAGGTATTCTTGCAATTCAATCAACATCTACTGCAATCTCCAAGATGCCTTCAAAGTGTAGATAGTATGACAAATTCTGCTATTTCATGGATAAGGCTTTCCATAGAACAGCAGTGTTCAGTTCCATAGAGCAGCAACTTCCATAGGCTGATGATGATGAATAGAATAGTCTTTATCTCATGGTATAATGATAGTCGGTATTGTTATGGGCGTCGAGACATCGAACCATGCTCTTTATCATTACCTGGCATTATTTTTACGAGTGTGAAAATGTCCTGAACGCACCACGGTGCGCAAATTTTAAAGGCACAGCACTAAATGCGGTCTAGGGTCCACAACCAGTAAAACAATTCGGCGTCCGCCTACATGACTCACCACAGAATGTGCGTAAGCATTCATGACCACACTTGAGGCGGGCTGGCCATATACCAGGCCCCTTCTGGTATTCTAGCGGAGGCTCTATCGGGCCGCATTACGTGTAGAATGATATGGGGTGGAGCCCATTCATGGCACACTCACACACAGGGATGGCACCGAACGCGTCTGGCTACTTATGTTACCATCTGGCCCTAAGTGGTGACATTTGTTTTGTTTTATAGTCGACTATAAATACCATATCTTGATTACTATATTCCCAGGTCAAATTGTTTTTGTTTTTATTAAGCCTGGCGTTATTTTACTTCCAGTCTACTTCATTAGGGTTTACAACTAAACCTGTACAAATAGGCTTTATAGGTACTTCTTAATATCATGTTTGTAGCAAATGAATATGTAGTTAAACTGATTATAAGTTGCTCTATAGCCCATAGATATACACATTTCAAGACAGTCATTAGTCCAGAGGTTGGAGTTGTTATGCCTGTAGTACCTGCTACTGTAAGGATGTATAGAATCTAACCAAAAGGTAGCAATGATAGAGCACTCTCTATTGGCAGATAGTAGTGTCTACATATCCATTAAAGCTCTACCATTTGAATGGTAATTTCATTGGTGATTACCATTTGATAACCCCATATATGTAGGATATTGACAACAAAGATACATCTGTTAAAGAGCAGGATGCATCAATGAAATGATATGGTGCACCTTTAGAAGTTCCTAGTACCCAAGATGCAAAAATACCGTATCTTGTATTTCGTCGCAGTGGAGGTCAAGGGAGTCAAGCCACAGATTTTATGAAAGTGAGTTAAGTACACAAAAGCATTTTTTACCATCAAAAATGCTTTTGTGTACTTAACTCACTTTCATAAAATCTGTGGCTAGACTCCCTTGACCTCCACGGCGACGATTTATTCAGATCAATTTGGTTATATTTTCAAACTATTTTGATTGGTTTGCACCAACCATGGTTGCAAGCAGACCATGAATATAGAGGTAAACAGAAGGTTATGAGTCCAACGATAAATTTTAAAAATTTAAATTAAAAAAGTGTAATAAACATTAACATACCTTGAATGCCAAATTCCCAAATCAAATTGTAATAATTCTATAACACTCTCTAGAACAGCCATTAGCCTCTCAATCCTCTCAGATCGCACTAATGCTTCAAAAATTTCTAATTTCTCTTTCTGCCAGTGCAAACCTTGTACACTTTGTAGCATTTCTTCTGGTATATTTTCATATTTATCCACAAGTGGTTCATCTTTGCTGTCTGAACTTATTTCATACTCTAACCGGTTCATACAGTATTTAACAATGCCTTTTTCATGTTCAAATTGTTTTCTGTTTGTGAATGTATTCAGTTTGATGTCCATTGATGATGTGAGGAAATTGTTGTAACACTTCCTTATGCTCTTGAAGCCTTGGCATGGTGGGTGTGTACTAAAGTTTTGTGCTAATATTTGCTGAGATTTATCTATTATCTGTTTTACGGAGTAAGCTGAGCAATCATCTTCATGTGCATTCTGGGGATCAAATATCATTAGATAGAAAGAACATTACAGTATTAAAAATATAATAAGTTTGCTAGATTTGACTTTGTAGAGCATTGTCCATATGATGAATTTACAATAGAAGTGATAATGCAAAACAAAAAATAATCCAAGGCAAGTCCTAGTTCACTAGTTTTTTCATGTGTAATATTTTTTTTGACTAGTCTTGTAACTTGTACTTATCAAATTTTATAGATATTAAAAATATGACAGCGATGGTTTTAAAATGCAATAAGCCAATGGTTGTATAGCACCAGCATAATAATAGCATCACTCTGTTCCTTTTTGTGGATGCTGTGAGAACCAGCTAAGGGATGTGTAAAGATGATGGGCAGCAACATTATCATATTCAATCAAAATCTACTGAAATCTCCAAAATGCCTGCCAAGCATGGAGATTATGGTAAATTTTAAGGAGGAGGCCCATGTCTAACAGGGAAATTCTGCAGGCTGAAAAAGCAGAAGCCAATTATTCTCTATATTAGGAATAATCTGTTTAAAACCACAGAAAGCATTAAATTTATATTAATTAATTCAATTCTATTTTAATTAACACCTTGACATAAATACGAAATGGTCTTGATGTAGCAAGGTCTGCTGATTTAAGTTTATTTAGAGCAAATTTATGAATTGCTCAAAGAAGTTCATTTTATAGTTTAAATTTTTTGTAACTTAAGATTGTGATTTGAGAAACAGCCTTATTCCAAGCTTTAAAAGCTCCTCTATGTTTCAGAGGGCTCATAAAATATAGTGCTTTGGCTGGTGTATATATATACATAGTAAATGGTATAAAGGTTGTTGAGAACAGTTATTTGAATGTGCAATAATAGCAGATTGATTAAGTCACGATAATGATGGAGGATAGGAGCAAATTTCAATTTTATTATTGATATGTTAATCTACAACGACATGCTCCACTATTTTATGTAAAACTAGCTTTTACCCGCGGCTCCGCCCGCGTGAATGTCGGTTTTCCGCTACATGGGAAATCCCGACACAATCACGGTTTTATATAAAAAGCCTTGAACCTTTTAATTGACCCCTCGTACCTTAATGGTGTCTACTAAAACAGGGATCAAGCTGTATCTTCAGTTCTACAGGACCGATTTTGATGAAACATGCTGAGTTATTTAAGTCGGAATATTACCTTCAAGACTAATAGTTTAACCAAAATCTACCTGCTGGTTTTTGCGTGAAGCCCAAACAAACAAAGCAAGATCAATGGATTTAGTTTCAGAAGCCCTTAATTAGTCTGATTAGTATGTTTTTAAATATTTTTGATTTCTGAAAATTTGACATTTAACGATTTTATAATAGTATAGATGTGGCCACCGTGAAGAACAATGTAGTCTGAACATATGTATCATTTAGTATTTATTTATTTAATGAATAGCTGTGCTAACAATTACTTTGATTCAAACAGTGTGTGCTTAATATCAAGTGAATGTACTGTCAGATAAAGAATGGAGGCAAGAAGTAGTATAAAATATAATTACCAGTATAATTTCCACAACATTCCTGAGTACATCTGCAGATAGATACTGAGTAGGTGTTATGCACATTTGGCAGACTTCCAATGCTTCATGCCACATATTTGTTTTCATCTCTATCTTAAAGGACTCCTCTGCATATGGTGGCAATTCTTTTATATTATTCTGTGGATATACATATATACACAGTACAGTTAAATGAGTAGCATTTTGAACAGTTACATGCATTTTGGATATATTATAATGTAGTAAGTTCTTTAGACTGGTGAATTCTTCTGGTAAGGTTAACATATCACATAGGTAAATCAGTCCTAACAGCATATAAGATTTTTAGTGGGCATAAAGAACAATCAATGATCCATTGTTTTCTAATATATAGAAAGATATTAAAATCAAATTTTAATACTTATTAAATTAGCATGATAACTTGACCATATTTACAAGTACAACTGATACCAATCAATTTTACAAATATATTTTGGTAGGCAAAATACTTGGAAAGAGGAAATTTAGTTATTGAAAGNNNNTAATTATTTACATTAGTGACACTTTCGCTTATTGACTTGAAATAAATTTTAATCGATAGAGGACTCACAGCTATAGTAAATTTTAAAAATTCCATTTGGGGCAGTCAACATGTTTATTATTATTTATTTAGTGGCACTCGGCGGCCGCTGCCGCGGCACGCTCGCTTCGGTCGCTCGGCTCGTGCATTTTCTACAGTAACCTAACGCTCCTCCTTGCTTCGCTCGTCGTTGCACCTATTTTTGGCCATTTATTGTGTTATTTTGTCCTTAACGAAGATTTTTACACCCACCACTAAGAATTTTAAATATTTTTTTCTCGAAAGTAGTTGAATTCCCCCAAATCAAACTTTTAAAATATACTACAGCCGCGGGTCCTCTATCGATGAAAATTTATTTCAAGTTATTAAGCAAAAGTGTCACTAATGTAAATTATTACCGAAAGAAGTCGTAGTTTTAAGATGCTGTGGGAATTCATTTCTGATGTAAAGTAAAAAACGCTAAGAAATCCTACTTACTATGTTTTTGTCCTGATGTTTGCAAATACTTGTTTTCAAACACGAAGGTATATAAATTAACAGTAGTCTAGTGTGGTAGTCAAAATAAGCTCTACACGAGACCTGTTCGCATGCCGTAATAAAGTTAGTCCTCTTTTGTTTTTGTATATTATTTTCGATATTTTTATCACACTTTGAACGTTTACTCTTCGGTTCTTCAGATTCGTTAGCCCTTTTGTATTTGTTCGTCTTAGATTCAAAAGACACCTTTATCTTTTTTCTTTTAGGACTCTTGCACTCCATTTTAATATTCTAAAATATTTAAACTCCAATTAAATATTTTGTTCGTTTATAAGGTTTATGTTTATAATTTCTTCTTCTTTTTTCATAGTAGCATGTGGCAATAGTCTTTATTCTGAAGGTGGCAACCAGCTTCAAATTGGCGCCCACAGAGTACCTTATAAATTCGCGCCTTACTGCCAGTGTCAGTTTATATATTTTTGAAGTTATATAATGTTTTCAAGTTAATTGTACTGTAGCAAACCGTATGTATTCGGTACTAAGTAACGGGTGCGTCATCTAGTACCGAGTAATGAAACGTTACTCTCGAATGCATTTCGTTACTGGCATTTTTCGTATTTTGGGTACTACTGTTTTAGTTCGCCCAAGTACCGTTGATGCGTGCGTGTGTTGAAACATTTGCTGATCATGTGTTTTATACTCAGAATAATGCTATGTCTTTATTCTGAGGTTTTACACATGCGCGCGCTTATTCGGACAATTTAAAAACGTACGTTACAAGAACGATGATTAATTTGGAAATTCTTCACTCAAGTTTATTACTGTTTAAGAGATAAAGTTTGAAATTGGAACAGAAACATAAGTCTGGTTCAAAATACGGTATAGTGAAAAAATGTACCTTACGCAGCTAGGTGTGTAATGTATAAGTATATTTTCAAATTACGAATGATGTGACGCCGTGACGTCATACCGTACGCGTACGCAATACGATTCGATTTGTTGCTCTATGCCAGAGATTCCCAGACTTTTTTTTCTCATAGACCACTTCCAAAATTTAGCTGGTTCCGGTGGACCTCCTGCAACTACATTTCTACCATATTCCCAAAACTAGACAAAAAATGTGAAGATTAGATCTAACTATGGAAATTTGCGTACGCCAACGTAGGCCCCCGTCGAGTTTCCCGTGGACCCCTGGAGGTCCACCTGGACCACTTTGGATACTAAGGCTCTATGCTATGTTATGAGGTATCAAAAGTAACGAGTAACGTAACGATACGATAGTAAGGAGTACTAACTCTTATAGTAACGAATACATAAGGGTACGCTTTATTCGTTATTTTTACACCTCTATAATTTAAACTTCAGTTTAGACTATATTAGTGCCGATTTTGTCGTAATAGAACTTAACTATATTTGGTCCCTCCCTATCTTTTTCTAAAGTCAAACTCCAAAATGAGTTAGCTACAATTTTAGTACAATAAGTTTGGTTTGGTAACGTCAAAATTAAAAGATTTAGACGCGATTTTGGGACACACGGATTACAGATACGCAAAAACGCAACATTTTTATGAACCATTTGACAGAAATTTAGGTCAGTACTCGCTAAAAATGTTTGCTATCTCGTTTTGGCGTTTGACATTAGAAAAATATAGAGAAGGACTAAATTTAGTTACCTAACTAAATTTGGTCTCTTCCTTTCTGTCAAACCGTCAAACGGTTTAAAAAAATGTTGCGTTTATGCGTATCTTTAGTCCGTATGTTTCGAGATCGTGTCTAAATCTTTTAATTTTGACGTTCCTAAACGAAACTGATAGCACCAAAATTGTAGCTATCTCGTTATGGCGTTTGATACTGGAAAGAAATAGGGAAGGACTAAGTTTGGTTAAGTTTTGTTACAACAGAATCAGCACTTTAATGTACTTTCAGTATATATTTCTTTACTTTTTGTAATGTACTCTGTGTTTTAAACCATGCTATGGTAACTTAGAGTTTTGGCGGCAATCCGAGTGAAGCATTACTTGAAGTTTTATTTTAACGTTTTATATTAGTTTATGTTAGTTAAGTGATGTATATAGCATCGTTTATATTAGTTAAGTGATGTTTAATATATAAATTTGGTGTTTTTTGTCTATTAATTGTCAGTAATCGTAAATAATATTGAAACATTGGAAGAAAACTGTGACTAACATATCAAAATGACCGTATTTGTTCAAGGCAATAGATCTGCGTTATTATGTTTGATCAAAGTAGTATTCCTTGGGTGACATCAAAACTCCCAAGAAGCAATAAAATGTGATGTCAGTTTAACAATAAAATATCGGTGACACTAGATAGTGCAAAATGACAATTTTAATTCAATGATAGATTTATGATAAATACTTCCGCGTTCACCATTATTCCGTTTGGTGCCGTACGCGCTTGCTTATATTTCTTCTAATTTACTGTTTACTATTGTTTTGGTGCTCTGATTCTGTCTGCTACGATGAGTTGAGCTTCGCTTCTCCGTTTAGGCTTTGAAATTACCCTAAACAGTGTTATCAGTTTACGTACTTTTTTAAGACTTGAACAGTGATGTTACGGCCACATTACCTTACCGTTATAGCGAGAGGATTAATGGCCCATGATGACGTTGATGATTACGTTACCAGCTGTAGGGTCGACGTGTGGCAGGAGTGGCAGTATCGGAAAAGGGAAGATCTTCTGGCCAGACGGGAGTTATGTCTGGCGGGGCCAGACTTCCATATTATATCGTCACTTTTAGAACCGCGCCATCTGTTGAGGATGTGTGGCACTATGTGGTGAGGTAGATCGCCACACCGTCTACCCCCTGTTACCGTCATAATTATGGCATTAATTTACCGTCTAAATTATCGCGTGTGACTGACTTTGTGTCTTGTTTGTTATGACTTTACGATCTTGGGTAATTCTCCAGAATTACCCAAGATCGTAAAGTCATATTATTATATCATACTTATCTTATTTATATCTTACACAGGGGCTTATTAATTTGAAATAAATTTTAATCGATAGAGGACGCAGGGCTATATTATATTTTAAAAGTCCCATTTGGGGCTATTCAATCATTTTTTTTTTAAAGTTTGAAATTCTTAAAATCACATCGTAATGGAAGCCGCCATATTCATTGTAGTACTTACGATTTTACTGTAGTGGTGGGTATAAAAATTTTTGTTAAGGAAAACATAACATAATAAATGGCCAAAATAGGTGCGACGACGAGCAAAGCGAGGAGGAGCATGTTAGGTTGTTATAGAAAACGCCACTAAATGAATAGTAATAAACAAGTATTGATTGCTCCAAATGGGACTTTTTTACATGTAATTCTCTAGATTAGGTCCACCGAGGCTTATTGACTTGAAATATATTTTTTAATCGACAGAGAACCCGTGGCTATAGTAAAAAAATTTCATTAGGACATACCACGGAAGGCGGTACACCGCACCATAATTTTAGTGCTAGTGCAACCGTCCCGAGTTGCAGTCATCTCGGGCAAACGGAATTGAGGTAATACTTACGATAGGGTGACGTTAGGGTCTTGCACACCTATATTATTTTTGTCTTGGTATTAAAATTTTATTGATAGCGCTCATATCCAGCAGTAGTTTTTCCACTGATTAATGATGACGATAATGAAGTTTCGAGATGGAACGGAGATGCTAATAGAATTGGATTAGGCGGGATTACCAGTTTTTTACCCGAGATAATTAGTTTATTTTATAGTGAAGCAACCCCAACGTACCATGAGCGACGTGCTGACGAAGACACTGTCCAGAATTTACTAGAGCTACGTCCGGTCCGTTGACCGCAGTGCCCTCTTTGATATTACTGGACATGTCTCTTTACTAGCTGTCATTGCATTAAGTTCGGTAAACACGTAGTAAGGCACTCAGGCAGTGCAGTGCTTCTTGAAAAAGTAATGTCACTGAAAGATGCAGCTGAGAGGGCTAGAAAGAAAGACCCGGTGGTGAAATTGTATCGCCGGAGAAGATGGGTGGTTGCCGATCTAACGAGGTGGCTGCAGCATTAATGAGGACCTACAGGCCAAAGGAATAGGGTTTGCTGTCGCTTGCGCAGAACTTCACACCTTGCAATTGACAGGCGCACTGAAATGTTCTGGGCACGTTTTTTTTGAAGAGGTATGCGTCATTAATCGCGCACCAGTAGTTGGTGTTTCGTTCAGCAACATTGTCATTCTACGAACAGTGTAGAAACACGATACGATTTTAGATTAGCCAGTAGGAGACTAGTATTATAGGTCGCTCATGTACCTTAGGCGGGAACATCATCAACCCATCACCGTTTGAATCGAGTGATAATTAATTATTAATTATATATTATAATAATGTATTATAATATATTATAACGTAAATTAATAATATATTATAATAATAATATAAACACATGATTTCAAAAAATCAGAGAACGCGCTTTGGATTCTTACTTGAAATTTAAATTCTATATGTAGGTATAATTTTGTGATATGATTTGGTGATATATATTACTTAGAAAAATAAATAAACAAATATCGTTATCAACATCAACCCGTGGAAGTCCACCGCTGAACTATCTCGCTCGCTCTTAAAAAGGAGGGATTTGCAATAATGTCCTCACGTGGCAGACGTCTTGAAGATCGCAACAGATTTTTATTGGATAACAGGATAACGTTCGCTGCTGCTCAACATCCGAGTACATTCCTCAGCGGGTTCTTAAAACAACCACGGGCAGAAATGGAGTGACGCTATTATTATACCGGTGCGACACAGCAAAATAAATAAGATTAGGTATTTTACACACCAAGTGCCCATTATTCAATCCATAATCGGTTTATTGATGACATAACATGTGCTATTTCAACAATAGATATTTAATTATGTATATCGACGATTAAAAGGTAATATGAATAATAATAAGCGATATTTTGGTCGTAAATGAATTATGAATGCCTCTTATTTAAAATTGTCCGCTTTTTCGAATGCGCTTTGTCCCATGGCTCTACAATGACTTTTTTTCGATTATACCCAAGCAAAAAATTAATCAATTGATTGATCTAATGAAGATCAATTAATCTAAGCGGCATAAAACCACATAAAATAACGTCTAATAGAATAAATAAATGCTTTGCCAATTAATGCTTTTATTTTTCTTGATTTTAGAGCTGTTTCCACTTTCACGATATGACAATAAATAAAAAAGTTACATCTATTTTTCTGCAATTTCAAACTTTAAACTGCTCTCCTGAACAATTTGATTCTTGTCGCTTATACCCTATTACCTTTCAACCGTAGATATTCAGTATGCTGTTTAGCATTATGGTACACAAATCGGATTCGATATCGAGCATTGGTGACTTATGTCAACGGTGATTGGGTAAGAGCTATCGCCAACATGCTAAACATGGAATTGAAGTTTCATCCTTGTAGTAAGTGAACTTTTGGACAGACGAACTTGTAGCGTACACGACTTGTATATTAACATGATTATAGACGCAGGCGTGATCTTATAGCCGTCACGACATGCCAAGAAACATCAAGAAATGCTTGATGATGACTCTTGAAGTACAATAATAATAAAAATGAAATCAAATAATGTTTAAAGTCTATTAAAATGTAGTAGTATTAGAATGTAGTTCCATCACAAGATGGAACTATATTCTGGGTACAAAAACTAAGATTCGGTTATAGATCATATTGGGAAATGCAACTTATTTAAGAAATATATAATAAGTGGGGTAAATACCTATTTAAGTGACTAAGAATTTAAGCCTGTTAATAGTGATATAATAATATTTAGAGTGGGTATTTTAGAAACCATTTTGCGAAAATAAAATCTAAAATGAAAAATATTCAAGGTCTTCCAAATATACGCAACGTTCTATTGTAACGTTCGGCTGCGTACCCACTGACTAGTATTGAAAATATCGCGTTGTAATAATTTGCTGCAACCGTACAGCATTGACGATTGCATTTATTCTTATTGAGTTGACCGGCAGTATATAATCACATTGCGTTTGGCACAGGTATCAGTTTTGGAGGGGTTACTGAAGGAGTGCCAGCACGTGTTTCGCTCAACAACATGGCTTTTATATTCAAGGTACTGACATTAATTTAGTTTTTTTTTATATGACATTGATTTAGTTTTTTTTATATATAAATGAATTTACATAAGGGCATAAAATTAAAAGTTCTAGTTAGATTATTAAAGAAGATAAATATTTATCTTCTGATTGATTAGTTGCTTATTCGGCATTTTTAAGATACGATTTTTACCTACCATTGGATAAAATCCTCTCTTATAGAATACAAATTATGAAATAAATATTTTAAATTTATTAAAAAACCTAATAGGTTCTTGAAAAGGTGTAATATATTGCATGTCATCATACTAAGAGTTCTCTAGCAAATAATGCACATGCTGAATAAATACTAAATCTTGACTTCGGGTAGTTGTAAATATAGATAAATATTTAAAAGTATTTACAAGTAAATATATTATATTTGCAAATATATTCAGGTTATATTTGCAAAATATTGTGAATTTCGAAAGCAAATAACATTCGGTAAGTATATTTCCGTGTAGGTCACATTACAAACTCGTGACTGTGACATTTTCCATATGACATATCATATAGAAAATATATATAACGTAAATATTTTAATTTTTTTTATGATAAGTATTTCACATCTTATATAAATAATTAATAAGTTTTGGCGGCAACCCACTGACGCATCACTTACAAATTTCTTCTAGTTTTTTATAACATTTTATTGTGATATTTGATAAATAAATGTCATGTTTGTTTTCTTTATCAATACTTTATAATTGTGAACGATACTGAAACTTTGGAATACAAGTATGACCGACGATGAAAAGTGACCGCGTTTTCAAGGCATTAAAGCCCGCGGAAGTTGTCTGCTGTAAATGGTATTCGTCGGATTGACTTCAAAACTTCCAAGAAGCAATAAAATATGACACACTGATATTTTATTGTTAACTTGAAAAAATATTAAGTGACTTCAAAAATATATACATTCGACACTGGCAGAAATGGCGCGAATTCCCAGCCTAATGCCACTATGAAAAATAGAAAAAGAAGAGGTTATATTTGAAAAATATTTTGAATTTCGAAGACAAACACGATTCGGATGCCCTACACTGAAAACTTGTGATTGTGACTATATATACATATATACACACATACACACACACATGGCAGAAGAAACATGTATATGTGTGTGTGTGCGCGCGCACGTGTGTGTGTGTGTGCGCGCGCGCGTGTGTGTGTGTGTGTGAGTGTGTGTGTGCGCGCGCGCGCGTGTTGTGTGTGCGCGTGCGTGTGTGCGCATGTGTGTGTGTGTGTGCGTGTGCGTGTGTGTGTGTGCGTGTGTGCGTGCGTGTGTGTCTGTGTGTGTGTATATCAAACGGACAATGTACCTATAAAAAGTAAATATTTTTTAAATTTATTATAAGTTTATTGACGTCTTATATAAATAACATTTTTGTTTTTAAATTTATAATCCGATAGAATTAAATTGTGCGTTAGCATAAAAGTTTTCAGTACAGGGTGAAGATTTACAACCTGTAGTTTTAATTTTTATATAATTCGTTAGTGGAAAATTATCAAATCAAAATACGATAGCACTCGATCTCAATTTGTTGTCTAGTAATAGGAAAGTATTATGTTTAACCGTAACAAAATAACCGTGGATAAAACATTAACAACTGTATCGTTAAAGGGTTAACCTCTCTTACTAAATAACAAATTGTTGTTCCAATTAACTTCATTGACCGACAAAACGGCACGGGTCACGCTCAAGTCTCACTTTCTTCGCGGCTGATTATCTTTCAGTGTCACTGTCTGTTGAGTAACGATATAGCAGCCGTTGACCGTGAAGGACATAATTTTTTGTCGTTGTTTGAAGTAGGTTCACGTGGAAGTGGAAAATAAACTGTTATGCTCGATTTTATTGTCAACATAAATTTATATTTGATATTCACCGACTGCAACATAATTATAGTATTTTTTTAACAATATTAAAGTCAATACTGGACTATAATCCCACTTGATGGTAAGTGATGATGTAATCTAGGGTGGTAAAACGTACTAGCTTAATGAAAACCTTTTCATTATTGTCTTAGTTGTTAAATGCTGCACTCTTGGCTTAGTTGCTAAAAGTAGCTAAATGCTAATTCGTATAAATAGCAACTAATCTCGGTTTGTTCAGTATAATTTTATGCCCGTTGTAATAGAAAACTGTTATGACCTGGCGATGATGGAAGTTTAAGATGCCGCCTGGTACGAAGGCTAGCTTCAGATAAATTTCAGGTTCTATCACGCCACAGCATCCCTGCTAATATCTAAATCGTTTTAGCTGTATTTATTCATCTTTATCCTTAAGCTGTTTGTCTTGTTAACTACCAAGTCAAAGCGGTTTAAGGATAAAGGTAAGTACATTTAAGTAGGAATTCTTGTCGTTTTCAATTTCATTCGTGTCTCACGAGGCACGCAACGCAATGGATCCACAGTGATTTTCGTGATTACGGGGATGGTAGCAAATTAGAGGCAGAAGAAACCCTTTGAAAAATTAAACATTTTTCCGTCCATTCCATTCCAACTTGTTGTAGAAGTTCAACGCAACTAGTGGGACGCCGCGTGTTGTTTCCAGCATGCAGTGATGTCGTCGCGCGGCACATTGCGCGTCCACCATTTTCTAAATATATGTATTTTATATACATATATGTTAGTTTTGTATTTGATACATGTATAATTAACACAGGTCGTGTATCTTTTTTATGTTCTTAGAACTAGAATAAGTCATCTTCTTGCTTTTTGTAACTAATCAGCGTTTGCATAACATAATTATTATTACTTTTGTAAACACGTATGTCTGAGGTGTGCTACTATTCTAACTCAGTTTATAAAACAACAAGTATTATCCACGTTCTTATTATCACTGGATATTTGATTATCTCTACCAATAGTCCTGGGTCGAGTTGCCACCGGCCATACTTTCTAACAGTTACAACATGGCAAACTTCAAGAAAATAATCAGTCTTACTAAAAGGCTGAAAACGCATCAGTGACTCTTCTGTTCTTGCAAATATCCAAGGTAGATAGTGCATATTCACCATCAAGTGTCCCGAATCTGGTTCATTCCGTTTTCTATAAAGTACACTGTTCTTCAACTTAGTTTAGGAATCGGTTATTAACATTTCAAAATTCGAATCGTATTTTTGTTTTCAGTTATTTAGTATATTGGCGTCAACCGCGGCAGTGTTATCCGTCAAACAGGGCGGCTACTCATACAATCGTTTTAGTGGACCAGTCAGTGGGCAGATCGTGGAGGTGCAGGTACCCGCCGCGGAAGGTATTCCGGCGCAACAACACGCCGATTATGGTTACGATCACAACACTGGCAAGATACACCCCGACACCGCAAAATACGCACACTTGAAGACTGTTGATTATGTTGTAAGTAAAATCAAGTTTTATTCGTTATTACAAAAACTTTTCTCCATATTATATTTGCTTTATTTTTTTAAGAGACCGGGGTTCGATTCCTCGCCAGAGAGCCAGGGAAAAAGGCGTGATTGTATGTATGTATGTATTTATTGTTAGAGATATGGCTCATCGGTAATGTTTAATGTTAGACATACAGCAGCATATACCTGTTAAAATGTACCTATATATACAAATATTTGAAATTAAAACAGTAAGTTTATCTCTTAGAGCACCGTGCGCCTTTAAGGTATATCACCAATATGATATTTAAGATATTTAGTGGAATAATACACACAGTCAAAGATACGAATTATATTATAAATTACGAATAAAGAATTATATTATTACAAATAAAATAATTATATTATAAATTACGAATAAAAAACCTTTCGTGTTAGGTAGGTAGTGTTTTAAATATTACCTAGGCAAACTACGCCCTGTGATGTAAAAGATTATAAGTGGAATGCCGCTTAGTATTCTAAGAATGTAGTGCAGGCGTTATGTATTACATAATTCATAACTACTAGTTCTCTAGTATCATATTATGTAGTAATTTTAAAATGTACCGATTATTAGTGCACGGTGGGCTAAAATTAAACCACATACACATGAGCTAAAAGAGATTTACTTTTTTTAAAGTTTCTAATGTAAGTATATATTAGTTTATAATAAGTATATCGTATAATCAGGTCATATGTAATGTAAGGATTCCTGGTCTAGCTAAAAACGTCTTTATCTATACTATAATAAAACTGTGACAAATCTGTACATTGAATATTTTTTGAAAATTTTAATTCGAACATACGTCCTTATCGATATAGAGACAAAAACATTCCTTTTGAATTTTCGTTTACCTGCTCTTTTGAAATAAGATCATGCAAAAACTACTGGGTGGATTTTGACGGGGTATTTGCTCGTTTATTTCTTAGTTTAAAATAGAATTATTTCTTATAGTTTGAAATAGGATTTATACTATGTTTTACAGCACTCTATTAAAATAATGAGAAGTTATTGCAATTTTTTTTTTATTAAAATAAAGGAAGGTTTCTGACTTAATAAATGTTCTACGCGGGCGAAGTCGCGAAGAGCAGTTAAAAAACAAAAAATAAAATTATTATTTGGCGTTGATTGAAGTTATTTTATACGAAGTTTATATGAGCTTTTTATTTATCTAACTATATAAATTGGTCAGCTGAAACGGTAACTTGACACTAATAGTACATATATCGTTCGAACATTAAAAAAAAGCATCTAGTTTATGTACTAATATATACGGTAACACAAACTCCGCCATCTTGTTTCGCCGCGATATTCACTCGAAAAAGACAAACCACGACGTTTCGCCTCCATATGCGAAATTAACATGTTGGTACCGCGGTGTCCGTGTGTTACAAGTATTGCGAGTATCAGCAGTAACTTACAGTACAGATGCAATTATACAAAATCACAGACAGAGCGAGACACACGTGACGTTTCTATAATGTAGGATAGATTTACCGGAGTGTCGCTACCGCGTTCGCGGTGTCGATCTACTAAAGGTGTTAATCATGTCGCTCATACAATAGAATAATGACGTAATTGTAAAAAAGTTAAAATTTTATTTTGTGTTGAATTTGGATGATTTGTTGTTTAATATGGAATTTTTTCGAGAAGCTCAAATTATTAATAATAATCTATAAATACATTATGAAAAATCATGATAATTGATATGTTTTTACAAAATGGGTATAATCCAATTTTAAACTGAAACGCTTCTTCTGATAAATTGCAAATATGTAATTACGTCATTGTTCTATTGGATGAGCGATATCTATTCGAGTTTTTGGTTTCGTTAAATTTCCTATCAACATTTCTCAAACTTGAGTTAATTTTACAACACTCCCAATTATTGGCGAGGCTTAAGAATTTTCATGTTAATAAGATATAAGAGTATAAGAGTTGGTGGAACTCTAATAAATTACAACAACTCCTTATTGTGATTTTGTTTTAGGCGAGACCGGATTATCAGTATGCTTACGGCGTAGAAGATCCGCATACCGGTAATCTCCAGAACCACAAAGAACATCGCGACGGTGACGTCGTTCAAGGCGAATATTCACTTGTCGAGCCCGATGGCTCCATACGCCTTGTGAGATATACCGCAGATCCAAAGAATGGTTTCCAGGTACGTATAGCACGAAAATTCGTACCATCTTAAACTTATCACTAGTGAATTTACTAAACGAACGTTTATTGACGTATGAGTAATATTTTATTGCAAATAGTTTCAGAATACTAATCATCCCCAGTCCATATCGTTACTACAGGGACACGTACCTCCCCTGATCAGGAGGGGGATTAGGCCGTAGTCTACCGCGCTAGCCTAGTGCGGGTTGTAGACTTCACAGATTCATGCGGGCATGCAGGTTTCCTTACGAGCTTTTCCTTCTCCGTTAAGTACATTGGTGTCTACAATGTAGACCGTACATGAATTACAAATAATAATTCAGTGGTACGGGACCGGGATCGTACCCACGACCCTTCGATCGTAACCCGTATCTAAAACTACTACACCACCAATGCACTACTACACCACCATATATGACATATCTACTTTGTAAACACCAATGTGTTTACAAAGTAGACCGTACGCGAATTACAAATAATAATTCAGTAGTACGGGACCGGGATTCGAACCCACGACCCTTCGATCGTAAGACGCGTCTAAAACCACTACACCACCAATGCACTATAATGCAATACTAATGCATATGTATATTTATTGGTATAAAGGATTGAGTTAAAAACATAGACATGTTAAAAATGTATTAAGATGCGTACAAGTATATAATTTGTATAATGTTGATATAATTGCCTTTGTCCCCTATTTATACTAACCCTGGATAATGTCTATAACACAGATAATTTTTTAGCCAGTTACACGTTAATACTTTCCGAAACTTATGTTTCTAGATACTCGTATATAGGGTCAGATCTATGCAATTTTTTTTGTCTCGTAGACCACGTTCCCTGTTCTTTTGTTTTGGGTAGACCTGTTTAACACTTTTGCTGCCACCAGATTTGGCATTGTCGAGCGCTGTGTGCCATTTCGATTTTTTACATAAATGTATGCATAAAATCAGTTAAATCAATATAAAATTATTAAAAAAAAATCTCTAATTTAAAACCGAACACAATATTCTCGAGTAATACCAGGCCTGTAGCATCTTTAGAGCCACACATTCATTCGTACATGCTACGGAGGTTGCCACCTCCGTAGCATGTACGGATGAATGTGTGGCGAAATTGTTAACAAATATTTATTTTTGCAAATGTATCAACTTCAAATATATTTTTGAGTATTAGCATGGACTCTTTGCAGGTTATTATCGACCCCTGGGGGTCGTTATAGACCACTTTGGTTATTAACGACTTCGACTATTGTCTTAGCTTTGTATTTTAAATTTCACTTACTCTTTATTATTAGCTCGTTGCTTCATTCTGGTATCAGTTTGTTTGGTAATCATATCAATCGTTTAAAAAACTAAGTCATCATAAAATAATCATTAACTTCATGGTTGATTACGTCTAATATTTAGAACAGATCACATCGATCCAAAACATCATATCTTATGCAAGACCAATTTCAATATTTATTCATTGCAAATGATTTTATCTTTACTATATAATACAAACGTAACAGGTTCAATACTGCTGTACATTGAATTTTCGTTATGTAGCCAGAGAATATGTATATTTGTTTGTTTTTTGTCTGTCTGTTTTATTATGTCATCACTCAAACTATCAGTGAACACCAATTCAATGAATTTTAATGAATTCCCGCTACTGTATTGCTTTTTTAAAAAGAAAACTCAGACTATTTTTTATAATAATGAGTTTTTCATATTTCAAACATATTTTGCTTGACTAATAATAAAAAGACAAGTTAATTATTGCGTAACAGTTATTATTTATATGAAACTGACTCCATATAACCGATTAATCGGGCTAATCTCATTAGATCTTATTAATATTAATAGTCTGGTAAGTTTTTTCTATAATCTCTAGCAGTATTCTTTTTATCCTTTTCCAGTACAATTAAAAAAACATTTATAACTTTCAACTTACATATTGTTACTTAATACAATTTAATTAAAAAATAAACAGTTGATGTCAATGTCATCAAGAACATTGGTATAGTGGTGCCAGACACGGCTTGCGATCGAAACGTCATAGGTTCGAACCCGGTCCCGTATCACTGATTTATTTCTAATTCATATACTGTTGACATTGTAGACATCAACGTACTTATCGGAGAAGGAAAACTTCGAGAGGAAACTTGCATGCCCGCATGGGTGTGTGAAGTTTACCAACCCATACTAGACCACGGTGGTAGACTGCGGCCTAATAACTTTCCTGATCAGGGGAGGCACTCGCCCCTGTAGTGGGGACGAATGTGGACTGATGATGTGGGAATAATCAGTTTTTTTAAACAATTGTTTGCGGGGTAGGGTCCATGATAGCGGTTAGTAATATAATATTCTTTGATTATACTCGTATTACAAGGTATCATACTTTTTCAGGCGGTGGTGCAGAAGAAGACTGGTGGTCAGTTACAGGAACCCATTCATTATGGTCATGTAAAGCAAGAAGACGACGACTCAAGGGATCACTAGTCGATTTTTTAATTTTAGTTTAGTAATGTTTGTACTTTGTTGACTATTTATTACTATATTTTACGTATGATAAATAAAGTGTTTTTTATTAAAAATATTTTTATACCACAAACAACAGGCGCTTAAAATTATAAAAGAGGTTGAAAATCTCTCATTTCAAGCTCATTTGATTCAAATTCATTTGAGTAGTAGCTATTGTGAAAAAAATACAACGATTGAATGAGTTACAAAACACCAGGTGCACACGCACTATTTAATCATTATAATTGTTGCGAGCCCTTAGATCAGAGGTTCCCAGACTTTTTTCTCATAGACCACTTCCAAAATTTAGGTGGTTCCGGTGGACCCCCTGCAACTACATTTCTACTATATTCCCAAAACTCGACAAAAAATGTGAAGATTAGATCTAACTATGGAAATTGGCGACCGCCAACGTAGACCCCCGTCGAGTCTCTCGTGGACCCCTGGGGGTCCACCTGGACCACTTTGGAACTAAGGCCTTAGATCTTTCTCAATTCATATAAATATTGTATACTTGGCACACAAACAGGCGGCTTCCACCAGTATTATTGTTCCACTAGCACATCGCAGCTAACGTGCGCGGGCGGAAAAAATCGATGTATATCATAGATATAAACGACACAAAGTTAGATAGCCATTTTCAATAGAATTCTTCACGGTGACAAGACGGACCCTTTTTTTATTGATTTAATTACTTAATAAGTTTTTTCTCAAGTTATCGTGTCGCCTGGCTTTCAGAGCTTTTTGCCTATTGATTAACGGGAAAGGTGATTTGGATAATTTTGATAATTTTTTTCGCATCCGTAACATTAAATTACTTTTCGGAGATTGTATAATTAATCTCTATTAAATTCTCTTTAAAACGGTATGCAAATTATCTTAGTTTCATGAACTAACAAAGAAATGTCAGTAAAAATGAAATGAGGCGCAATAATTTTTCGATCCTAAAGCACTTTCTAATGCTTCGCATTGTGAGCAGTGCAATAAATATAAAAAAATAAAAGTAATTGTTTGTGGTGCCGGTATTATAATAGTTTTACAACATCTCTTCTGGTGGATGCTGTGGACACCAGCTAAGGGATGTATTAGGATAATGGGCAGCAACGTTATCCTGTTATAGTCAATTCAACCAAAATATACCGCACGATCACCAAGACTCCTGTCAAGCGTGAGGTTTATGTTAAATTTCTTCATTTTAAGGAGGAGGTCCACGTCCAGCAGTGGACTATCACGGGCTGATAATGCCGATGAAAAATAATTCAAAATATTATTAAAATATTTTCTTCATTATGTCTGAAGTGGAACAATAATATTTTATTTATCTCCTGCAAATCAATTACGAGCATGTAGTACTTGATTAGCTCTAGGAATACGTGACTAGCCCTAGTAGAGCTGGATTACCACTAAGAGTGTTCGAAAGAGCAAGGCTCAGGGATATATTGGAGAAGTCTTTATACGATGCCCCTTTCATTTGTCGATATAAGCCACCGCAGCGTGTTTATTTATAAGCCAGGTTTTCTCCACCTATATAGTTGTAAGTATAGGGTAAAATATAGAAGCCCATAGAAAATTAGGGCAGCAATGAAAAACTTACGTATATTAAAATAATTATCTTATTTATTATTTATTTTTACGATCTCATAAATTTAGTGAGTGTGCCGTGCTAGGTCCAGGTCCACTTATGAATGTCTTTAAGAAATCCATTGGGAACGGGAATATTATCGTCGAATTTTTCTCAGCTGATATCGTGTTGAGGGACTGTAGATACCGCAACTGAAAACATATGGTGAAATTAGATCAAGGATCAATATTAATTTACTGTAATTTATACTAGTTATTAAAAATTTACTTCGGATGAATTTTACAAGTATGAATTTTGCTTGGGCCGACTGAAATAATCTAAAATTGCAAGTAAATACTGCATGTATTGACAAATTATCCTCACACTAACCAAACACTATAGTGTGTTAACCTGTTTCAAGATGGAGAAGGCTTATTCAGTAGCTTATATATATATTTAAGCAGTAAATAATTACTACATGGCTAGATTTGAATTGATGGTCTATGATACTAGAAGTAGAGGTATACCTCTACTTCTAGTATCATCTACGAATGATATTCATCTATCATCATTAGATCATTTCTAGAATCGTATACGATTCATTAGTGTTTGATTTTTTATTATTTATATATTGTGTTAAGTGGTATTAAAAATTTATTGACATTCTAGGTTCTTAATCCTATCCTATAATGCGTTATCTTCAATCAACACTATATACACACATATACACTATATTACTTCTAGATTGGAATCCCGGTAAGGGCAAACTTTGTGTGATGAGCACAAAGGTTTGTATACCAGTCATAGACGTATTTGTCTATTTATGTTTCGTATTTATCTTTATTTTACCTGTAATGCCATCGGATTATCGATCATGACTAATGATGCCTCTTTTAGTGCTCTAGATGCTTTTATTTCTCCTTCTGCCGCAATAATCTTCGCACGAGCCTCTCGGTCCGCCTCGGCCTCAGCAGCCATTGCCCTTTGCAGTTGAACTGGTAGTCTCACGTCTTTACTAAAATTATATTGTATAATTAATGCAGTTGTGAAAGCTGTTATGTTAAAAGCACTTTTTACTTTAAATCTCAAGTAATTTTTGCATTGCATAGGATTATTAAAAAAATTGCTTTTACGAGAAAATGTAGGTAGTATAAACTAGGTGAAAAAAATTACCATATATAAAAATACATTTTATTTGTCAGGGTCATCTCCATGATTCATATTATAATAGTAATATAGTGTGAGAGCATGTGATAACTACTATGCAGTATAAAATTAGGTATGTTATCATCGTTATCAACTCATCTACTGTCCCACTGCAGGGTAAGAGTCTCATTTTCGAATAAGAGGAGATAGGCTATATAGTCCACCACGCTGGCTTAATGTGGGTTGGTAGACTTCATCATCGAGAAATCTCTCAGGCATGTAGGTTTCCTTACGATGTGTTACTTCACCATTTAAAGCGAATGATAATTAATTGTTAATTTGCACATAATATCAAACGTCATCACCAACCGTCTCGAGCTCAGGATTGACGACTTTCATCCTCCCGAACAAGTCGGTTTCCGAAAAGGCTTTAGTACTATATACCACATACATACTCTGCGTCAGATTATACAGAAGACAGAGGAGTATAATCTGTCTTTATGCCTAGCGTTTGTGGACTATGAGGAGGCCTTCGATTCGGTGGAAACCTGGGAAGTGCTTCAGTCTCTTCAGCGCTGCCGTATTGATTATCGGTACATCGAAGTATTGAAGTGTTTGTACGAAAACACCACCATGTTAGTTCGTATGCAGGGTCACCGTGGGGACCAGGATTTCGCCCAGCATACACTCGAGGAGTGTCCTGTGTGGGCACCCGAGCGGCTACTCTTGGTCAACCGGATCGGACCGAACCTCTCCCTGTCAGCAGTAGTGTCGAATATGCTGCAGAGGATGCGGCGTGGGAGTCCGCAGCCGCGGAGTGGGATCGGGTAAGGGTCAATTCAAGTCGGCGAAGGCCTAGGCGCCGAGGAGGTGGTGCAGCTCGCCTCGGCCTTCCAGCCAATAGCACGGTGCTTCATAATACGAGCTAACAGACAGCCCGCCATTGGCGGTCCCTTCCTGCAAAAATATCAAGGGCCTGGCACCTGGACCTGGCAGGGGCTCGGGAATTTTACATCTGATCCCCGGGCAGGACGGAGATATGAGCGGGTCATATCGCTGTGGGCACCGTCAGTCATGTACTGAGGTGCTGCGGGCGAATAGGTTTCCGAAGTGCTCGAAAGAGCGATACACCAAGGAACATCGGTAAGTCATCCATTTTAGTCAGTAGGAGTCTGAGACGACTCGCAAGCCGCCCTTGCGACTTGCGGAAGTCCTATATAAGATTCTCTATGCTTTAAAAAAAAGGGTAACATTCTGGAAACTACGTGACATCTCGTCAAAAATACCGCAGCGTCTTAAGAATAGGTATTCAAACAGTCCGTATTGCCAGTGATGACCTATGGATCTGAAACATGGCCATTGATTATGGGCTTCATAAGAAAAGTCAAGGTCACGCAGCGAGCAATAGAAAGAGCTATGTTCGGAATTTTTCTGCGAGATAGGATCCGTAATGAGATAATCCGCAAGAGAACTAGAATCGCCGACGTAGATCAAAGGATTGCAAAACTGAAGTGGCAGTGAGCGGGGCACATAGCTCAACTAATAGCTTATATGATGACATAACGACTAATAGCTTATAATCGACAAGTCAGAGGTTCTAAGTTCTAGGTTCTTTAGATCTAAGACTTGGCAGTGAATTATTATACGGCTATCTGTTTCTCGTTGCTTCGCTTACGTGGACTTCCTATCTATTCGAGAACCCTCTCGGGCGTGCACCATAATTTCTTCTTAATCGTATTGCTTTCGGATTTGCTAAAAAAACATTGTGATAGTTCATCTCATATGTATAATATTAATAGAATTTATACCCCATAGGACTCAGGAATAATGTATCGTAGCTTTTTACCAGAGAATATTTTTTTGATTTGGATCATCAGTTTTGGAGATTATTACCCTGCATATACAAGCTTAGAAACAAATAAATTTTACGTGTTTATAATGTTAGTACAGATTATGCTAACATTGCTTCGTTTGCTAAATAATGAGATGTGAAGTCTCACTATGAAATTTTATAACACTAATGTTGCTTAACTTATACTTTTGATATAACGAATAATTTTTCTATGAAGAAAATCCCCATGGTTTTTAATAATTCCACGATAATTGAAGAGGTAGACTATTTAGGTAGGCAAATTTTTTACTTTATTAACTTTCAATATTAAATAATAACTGATGAGTTATGATAACTTACATTTCAACTCTTTCTACTTCGACACCCCAGGGATCCGTGGCTTCATCTAGGCTCGCTTGCATCATGTGACTGATGGCTTCTCTGTCAGATAAAAGTTGTGCTAAATCACGCATGCCTAAAACGTTACGTAGCGTGGTAGCTGCTAGCAGTCGAGTCGATGCGCTGAAATAGATGTATATACATTTTGAATCGGTGAAGAGCGATTTCGACTTTTGGTGGTAGGTTCTACAGGTGGCAGAGCTTGGAGTGAACAATTGCAACAAATAGCAGTGCTTCAAGTGTACTTCAAGCATAGCACTAGAGCTGCAGCCTTCAGCTACTAATAGAATGGTAATAAGATTATAACCTATTGTTATTATAGTTGCAAGTATTTTATAACTATGCAAGTACAACGACAAAACTATTCATGAAGTTAACATTTTCTTCATCACTAACGCTTAGTTAGTTTAACTTCAAGCATAGGCACTAGAGCTGCAGACTTCAGCTAGTAATAGGATGGTAATAAGATTATAACCCATTGTTATTATAGTTGCAAGTATTTTATAACTGTGCAAGTACAACGACAAAACTATTCATGAAGTTCCATTTTCTTCCTCACTAACGCTTGATACATTCAGATAGATAGTCAATTAATTTTTGCCCCGTACGATAATTCATACACCAGCTAGAAATTATCATTTTATTAACGATACCTAACTATGAATATGATTTCATTCGAATCAATATATCATTCAAATAATTGAAATGCATTCAATCGATTGGACAACTTTAAGGCGACCAGCTCGGCGGACGTTCAACGGTGAACGGAATACAAGTTTTTATAACTGTCTATCCGTTACTGATTATATAATGATTAGGTATACATTTAAAGAAAATAGTGTACTATTATGTTTGAAATATAGATTAATCGAATCGAAATCGAATAAGGGAACTCGTAAATGTGAATTTTGAAATTATATTCAAATCGAAAAATTTTTGGTTACAAATACGTCGACTGTTGAAATCATTCATATTCGCACATCGATATGTTTCACAATCACCAAGGAGCTAAAGTTAACGTTTATCAACGAGCTGTAGGCAAGCTTTGTATATCTTTGTTTAACCCACGATCTCCTCAAATTAAGTTATTATTCCTCATCATTATTAACCTGTTCTACTCGACTACCTATTGGTAGCTCAAACAGTGATTAATCGGCGTTCGTTTTTTTTAGAAAAATAGGAGATTCAACAAAAGACGGTCAAGTCTTGTTATTTTTTAACCGTACATTATTTTGATCTAAGTCATCTTCATTATCCGACGTCATCTTCATGAGCCTCATAATTAATACTAGGACGAGTGTCATTGAGACATTCACAATTTTACATGTTTTCCGAAACACGAAGAAATTGTGCAACAATTGTGCAACAATTGTGTTGTGTGTGTGTGTGTGTGTCTCATAATTTACAGTAGGACCAGTATCAGGGTCGTAGGACCAGTGTCATAGAACAATGTCAGATGTTTACAGAAGAACAGTTTAAAGTTTAAAGACTCACATATTTCTGCATATTTTTTCCTAAATGATTTAATTAGTAAATAATAACCTACAATAAAAATTATAACCCCCTGAGGGTTTTTATTATTTTTTAGGTTATTATTAATTATGGAAGGGAGCCTAATGCTTGGAGCCTTTATAATACTCCAGGCATTAGGCCCCTTCCAGAGGAGGTCTGTGTCCTTGTAGTGGAGACAAATGCGGATTAGGAATGATGATTAAACTACAATTGACATACCAAAATATACAGAGATATGTGAGTCCAAAATATTAAACTGTTCTGTAAACATCTGACATTGTTCTACAACACTGGTCCTACGACACTGGTACTCGTCCTACTGTATATTATGAGGCACTACGACAATGTCCAAATATTAGTATGCACGGGCGAGCTTACATTTGCCCGCACAGCTTCAATACCTACCTATAATCAGCAACTCGAACGACAGCGTTCAAAGGTTCCTTTATCCGGTAGTAGACCACTGCATCCACAGCCACTGTTACTGAGTCTCTTGTTAGAACCTAGAAATAAAATTAGAAAAATTCCGTTTAATACTTGGAGGCGTAAGGAAGATAGCGAAAAGTTCAAACCCTTTGATGTTCTAAAAATTTTCTAAAATTTATTATTATTTTTTATATGAAGCTAGCTTTATAACTTGTACGCGTGAAAACATATGTATAGTTGGATTAGTTAGTGATTAAAATAACATTAAACTGACCCCATAACAGTTGTGTAGAACACGTGTCATATACGTATAATATGTCGATTATTTCAATATTCTTGGAGTCAAATCCGTTCGAAAAGACAGACAATCAATTTTTTTTAGGGATGATTCGTATTAGGTATAGATTTTACAGGCTAAAAAATATTTAAATGGTGTATATTCACACATAATAAAACAATACAATTTTTTACAGCTTGTAACTATGTATAGTACAATCAAATTAATTATTTTGTTAGGAATTAATTATTATTTCAAACATATTAGAAATGTTTCGATTATAATGATTTAATGGACTTTATATCGTTAAAGAACAATTTTATTATGAATAAAATTAAAAATTGAGGAAAAGAAAGATATGAAGTGAGTCTCTTTATCACGTTGTTTATTTTGCAAATCATCCTTATATCGGCTCACAGATTTTCATTACTGGATGCAGAGTCCTCTAATGATCGCCACATCGTGCAAATTTTGAAAATTATGATAGGTATTATTATGATATAATGTTTACTTTTAGATCTTATACGTTACTATGTAGCAGCAAATATTGTAAGGTGACATTTGGCAAGTTCAAATGTCGTGGGAAGCTTGCGCTGCGCAGCCATTCTCCAGCCGACATCATGTCACGACTGTAACTAATGTGATGAGGCAGACAAATCCAGGGTTATAGGTTTCTGAGTTTGTTTACGTTGAAATTTTTAAATTCAGAAGTAAGTTATAGCTGTAAATAAATCAAAAAATCGATGTAGTCGATCAAATGCTTACATAAGTCATCGTACATATGCGTAAGACAAGTTTAAGTATTTAATTAAGTATATATAGGCAGTAAACTGAGTGAGCTATATTGCAAATCGCAAAAGTAGAGAGAGACAGAAAGCAAACTCACGCTAATTTTTCGCGTATTGGCACCGATTGGGATAATTGTGCCCACACACAACACTTTCGCGACTGCTAACGTAATTTTACGTTTTTATTCTAATACAAGCCAGGAGTCGCTCACGTATTTTTACGTTTTTATGTTACCTAACATAAATATTACAACGTGCACGTATTGAACGAGAGCTCAGTTTATCCCGTTAATGTTCGACTTCTAAAAAGTGCTGCTCTCAGCAAATGACTACATTGTATTGTAGCGGCGTCTCGCTTTTGTGTTGGCTATATGTACATATGGATATGCAGTGGTCGCGAGAGTGTTAATATTAGAGGTCAACAAATTTATAATCAAGCGACAAAACACCTTCCCGATTGTCTGGGCATTCATTTCATTAAACTCCTGTTAAAACGAACTTCTCTTGCAAGTTGTGTGTATACTCGTAAATATTAAAGAAGTGCGACTATAATAACGAGCTACAAGAACCCACGTAAATATCACAATGTGTTTGAATATCTAAGAGCAAATACTTGAAGTAAAGTTATTTTTAGAATTTTTATTTCTTTTAATTAGTCGTAGATAATTAAAACACTATTGACATAGATCACCTTGTTTCTATATAAAAAAAAAATAGACAATCCTGATTGATTTACTTAGTTTAAATGTAGGTATCAAAATGGTTAATGAAAATGGTTTATTCACGCTGTGGCATGTATTCTCGGGATAAGGTGAATCGTAAATCTTAAACAATTTGTAAAAGCGAATCATGGTGCCAGATTACACGGACATTAAATCGAACTGTATCCGATGCATCTGGTTGTGCATGTATTGTATCTGCTAATGTCAGCCATCGATGTGTATGTTACTGAAGTAACCTCGGAGTTCAAGTATACTATTACGTAGATTGTATTTATTTGCGAGTTATATTGTGCCTACGAGATAAAAAATAATGAACGAAAGAAAATGTTGTAGGCTGTGGAATGGAAGTTATGTATTAAAGCCGTTGATACTTCAAAAATTTGAAGAAATTTAGCATAGTTCAAAAACATATCAACGCATAACTGATTAAATTAATAAATTCTTAGTTTTTAGGAATAGAATTTAGCATATAGTATATGTAGATAACATAATCGAATGCACACGATGAAGCCGAATCAATTCAATTTTTTAAGTAAATGGCACAATCTGTGTATACAGAATGACTTTATAAGGGGCGCTTATAAAATTGAATATTACTATGAATATAACCACTTTCCGGTAAATAGGGATAAACTTATATTTCGGGATGTGTAAACTGGTGCGATACTCATTCCCCGATCTGATTTTCGTTTCCAAAAGTAATATTTTTAGTTAGGTTAGTTTCATTCTCAGTATTCGATATACATATATGCTACATCGATGGCTGCAATAGTACCAGACCTTACATAGAATAAATTATCAAATAGTTGACTAAGCCTTTGGTTTGTTTTCTTTAAGACACTGAAATTATATTTTGCAATAACTTTATACTTAGTTGAATTTTTAGTATATTAATTTAATTAGATACAGACTAAGCTTAGTTTAGATACCAGAGCTAACATAGATAGTATACACTTTTAGTTACCTAAAAGAATATAATCAACTTTTATAGTATTAACTTTTTAAATTAATACACAATCAAAAGGTTCACAGTTTTAGTGGTCAAATTCGAAACATTGCAATTGTCTACCTACATTTTTGTTATAAAATTTTATTTTGTGCAATTTTGTATGACTTTTCTACACTATGTGTGTAACTAATGTATTTTTATTGATTAATAAATATTTTTATTAGTCACTTCCCTTGTAGATTCGTATGTCTCTTCGGAACAAACTTTCGAAGTAGTTCCCGATATTGAAAATGACTGATTTTAAAAATGTTTTCTACTTATACCAAAAGAGCCTAAGAAATAATAAACTTGATGACAATGAAAGATTATGGTGATCAGGATCTGATGCAATGGTAAAAATCAAAGATCGTCAGTGGATCAGTTTCCATTAGGAGTTGCTGATGAAGCTTGATGAAAAATATTTAATGTCTTTTTTGGATTGGTCTTGAAGAAAAGTTAGTGGACAAGCTTTTCATTTTTATTATCTTTATCATCGTCAGCCTTTGGAAATCTACCGCTGGAATGGGCCTTCTCCTTATAAAGAAGGGATTTACCATAATTTCCCCGCTTGCCAGGAGTTTTGGATATTGCTTTAAGTTTTCATTGATTAACAGACTGCTACATATTATATTAACTTGGTACATCTTTCAGCTAGTTCTTACAATACCTACAGTAAGAGATGGAACGACGCTATTATTATATTGATATACAGGAATTTTCGTTTTAGTGCCCCGATTATTAAGTGCTTATTTTATTATTATCGGAATATCTACAATATGTTAACCTCTTAAGTTTCTAATCAATGGCAAATATCTCGAAAGTTACAATAATTTGAAAATAAATGTTCATATTACTTTCAAAACCTATGATAGTTTATAAAAGCATTTTAGGTTCTAATTTTATTCGTCGCATTTGCATTTTGAGGTCACCTGGAATGGTAGTCGTCGTATCTCAATTGTCGAACACTGGACATGATAAAATAAACTGTTCCGAATATGATGTTGACCATTTATTTACTGACTGATAGAATAATTTTTCATTGAGAGATGATAAATAGAGCCAGGTGTAGACAGCAATAAACAGCAGTTGCGAGTATGTACACATGGAAGACAGTGGATTATGATAATAAGCGTCTAAATTCGTAACGCGGAGAAATATTATGTTAATGAAAACAGACAAGGGAAAATAGTTTCAGGCCGTGTACGTACTTAAGCAAACAGTTTGAATTTATTTAGCCTTAATGAGATGACTATTTTGAATAGTGTTACAACTAACATTTATTTTATATGAAATTACCGATTTCATATGAGAATGAAATTTCATAAGAATTAAGTATCAGTGTCGCAATGTTGCCATAAGGCAACATAGGTTTATGTAAAATGTAATCAACATCACGTGGTCAACTAGTTTTTACACTCAGAGAGCTGCTGTGATTCATGGACTAGCCCACTTAGCATTTTATTTTTTACGGAGGGTAGAGGTACAATAATATTACTTACTATCACTCTTTATATATTAAGCTCTTCTATAATATATCAGACTATAGCCTTTCTACTTAATATATCCCATTGCCCAAAAAGTAACAAGAGCGGTTATATAACGTCATCAACACCATCATTAGCCCCTGGAAGCTCACCGCTGGACATAAGTTTCTTAAAAAAGAGGAATTTGCCATAATCTCCACACTTAAGGGGCGTTTTGGAGATTGCAGTAGATTTTGATTGAATAACACGATAACGCTGCTGCCTACTCGGAACGCGCTTTCTAGCTAGTAACTGGTTCTGACAGCATGCACGGGAGAAATGAAGCGACGTTATAATTATGTTGGCAACACACAGCTTTATTGGCTGTTATACATGCACATAGGTATAAGTAACGTACATAACGGATATTAGGATAAATAATTGGTTCCGCGGATAACTGCTGACGTGATTCCCGCGCTCGGGCGCAAGGGCCAAGGCAGACGCCGCACAGTTTTTAGTGGGTGCAATCCTCACATAACCGTCGTGCTGTGCCCTCGGCGCGACGGTATGGGTCAGCCATTTTCTGTGCGTAAAAAAAAGGATAGATAATTGGTTCACGTCAAATAGACTTAACTTAAGTATACGGGTAAGCGACCCCGGCCCCCCGAGCTACTACTGTCTCTTCCTACTCCTTCCGAGATATTAGTATCCTATACCCTAAAGTCCTTTTCCTAAATTCCATATTCCTTGTTCAATATACCTTTCCTACCTCATCCTTTTTCCTTTCCACTAAGCCGTGGGTACGCAGTGAGGAACTTTAATCATTTTTGAATCTTATAAAATGGCGACGTCGTGGTTCGCCACCCGTCACGTCTCGTTGCTCACGGGTGCGAATTATGGACTGCGGATATCCACATTGCTACATTAAATGATCGTAGCAAATGGAAAGAAGTGGTCTCTGCTTACCCGAATGGGAAAGAAGCGTGCCTATATGTATATAGTGTATACTATAGTTTCTGCCTACCCCAATGGAATATCGGCGTGAGTGTATGTATGTATGTAATTGGTTCACGTGGCTAGTAGAATACTGGCATTGAACAACGCTAACCCAGTTGTTTCCGATCCGTCATTCAACCGGCTAACGATTAATTGACGCGGCCGTAAACTATCAATCAGGGGTTTACGACATGTAAACCAATAGTTAGTTGTACACCAATTGTCTGGAAATCGACCAAGTAATAGGCGATTATTTGTGGACAAGGGCGTATCTGGCATCTGTTACGTCTAGTATACTCCTTGCGTATGATCAAATTCAACAAAATGTTTCGAAAATTGGTCGACAATTTCATGTTCTATTAAATGTGAGACTTACTGGAGTAAGGGCTGCCAGCTTATTAGGAAGAGCTCAGAAGTGCAGGTTGTTCTGACAGTTGTTTATATCATCTATGTACCTTTTTGTTTTTATTACTGCATATATCATAAGCAAAAACTATCAAAAGGCTTGCACGAAACATTGCGATAACCTTCAATGATACATGCGAGTGCTGCCACATTATTCTTGCAGTTTTTTGGAGCCTCTTTGTACCTTCTTCTTTCGTACGCTTTTTGGGGAACTTTAAACTTATTATTCCAGTACTTTAGCATGACCTATGTGTACCTCAACCGTACAATAATTAAAAAAAATAGTAAAAATAAAGAAATAAAAATAAATAATGACAAATCCATCGACATCGTTGACGATCTATTAATATTCATCACAATCAGCCCGTGGAAGTTCACTGCTGGATATGAGCCTCCTCCTTAAATAGGTGGGATTCGCAATAATCTTCACGCTCGTCAGGCGTCATGGAGATTGCAGCAGATTTTTGTTGAATAACAAGATAACCTGCTGGCCGATATCTTGGTTTATTCCTTAACTATTATCATAACATGATCCTGGTACATCCTTTAACTGGTTCTCACAGCACTCCCGGGTAGAGATGAAGTGATGCTATTATTATGCCGCTAATATAATAGCGAATATTCGTATTTCATAATATTTATTGTGTATTTTTTTATTATTTTAAGATATGATACCAGCTGAATTTTCCGAATAGCAAAACGTAGCAAACTAAAAAAATGTTGATGTATATCTATCTAGCCATGGCTAGTTGCCGTAGTAGCCAATTTTGGTTGGCTTAGGGTAAACATGTCCATTAACTATCTCCAAGGCACAGAAATTAAGATGATGATGTGGATGTGTCGTTATGCAATTTGATTTCATACACAAATTTTATATTTTAGACAGTATTGTATGCAGTAATATTGCAGAAGAAAGAAACCAGAAGATGCATTCTGAGAAGAAATTTAATTAAATAGCGACTCTAGTAATGACGCAATAAAGCGCATTTTAGATCGCACACCGATGTGTACCTAACAATTTATTAATCTACAAGGCACCTTGTCCTTTGCGTGCAACCTAATATGAATCGTATCTTTACGCGTTAGAGTTTCCTTTACTTGACCGTTTCAGAATCGCGCGTTTATTTCTCGCCCGGTAGGGTCATCATAGCACGTGAGTAAATGTCCATTGATTGAAACATCACGCGAACACCCCAGTCCGACGCGTGTGTGACACGCACTGTATTAAACCCAACTGAATGGGCCGCGGGGTATAGATATGAGAGTATTATTGTGCCTAGAAGCACGGAGTGCGCTCGTCCTTGTAATATTTGTGTCGATTCTGTTGTAACAGAACTTAACTAAATTTAGCCCCTCCCTATCTTTTTCTAATGTCAGACGCCAAAACGCGATAGCTACAATTTTGGTGCTAACAGTTTTGTTTAGAAATGTCAAAATTAAAAAATAAAAATAAAAAGATAAAGATAAAAAGATAGGGGGGGGGGGGACTAAATTTAGTTGAGTTCTGTTACAACAGAATCAGCACCATTATGTATGAGAATACATATATACATACAGTCTTATTGTCTTTGATGTGGCAGTAAAAATTTACTTAAAAGAAGTAGATTTAAGTGGTTTGAAGATTTTATATTTTATTTATCGAGAAATTAAGTCTTACATAGGAGGAGTCTTGACATAGTATAGATTTTGGAGTAAGACTTCTACGTAGAATCAAGATATTATAAATGATTTTTATTTAAGTTTTTATTTACACTGAAGTTTTTATTTGATCAGGATAATATAAGCAAGCTTAATAAAAATACCAGGAGATCAAGAATACAATATACATGCTGATGTATGTATGTATACTCGTGAAAGTATCTGTCTGGTTATTTGTATACCGAAAGCCACTGACCTGCTGAGTTTGATGTGGATTTTAATAATGTAGGTATCTGTGGGAACATGTGGCAGAACCAGATCACCGATCACCATTCAAACAAGCAGCCCGTTTTAAATTCATGTCGGCGTAATATACACGCTTATATCATTATAAAATAAAAATGATTTTTACAACTTTTTCAAAAATATTTTGGAATTGTATATAAAAAGTAGTTACATACAGTCCGCGACAAAAGTATAGACCACCCCCCTAATTTTGTAATATCTAATATAAAACTACAT
>WUAW01019017.1:5991-25834 GCA_017165845.1 Thaumetopoea pityocampa | reverse complement strand
CTCTTACGACTCCCTGGGAAGTGAAGGGGTGGTGACCATGGTATTCTAAAGCCGTCACCACACGGCAAATGCATGAATATGTAAAGTATATAGAACCGGATTTGACCAGCGTGGTAGACTACGGCTTAACCCCCTCCTGATCAGAAAGTCCATACCCCTGTAGTGGAGACGAGTATGAACTGATGATGAATAACTTAAGATGATAAAAATTCCTTTAGCACCTTACAAATACACGATGTAAAACATCTAAGTGAAGAGGTGACAGCCCTAGCAACATGATAAACTCAACTAATAAATGTACAGAATCACTACATTGATACAATCTGATAAATTAATCCCTTCCAGCAAGCAGCGTCAAGGACGAGATGTAGTGGATTAATTAACACCTAATGCCAATGAAATTAATAGAAATATTCCCTAAGAAAACTAATGTTAAAGAGGCTACTAATGTACAAGTTGGCTATATAGTATAACCTTGGTTTCAACTAGATATTTTAGTCTAAAGCACTATTGAGTATGTTGAAGATCGGACAAAATGAGTAAAGATTAAACTAACCCCGACTTCAAAAGGCGACATTAATAAAAATTCTAGACAAAAGACAAGGAATTTGGCTTATTGGCAAAAAAAGTCTATCAATTCAGCATTTTACCCAAAACTAACTATTGTTCCTCTTTAATCATCATCCCCAGTCCATATCGTACCTACTACAGGGGCACGGACCTCCTCTGAACAGAAGGGGGATTAGGTAGTAGTCTACCGCGCTGGCCTAGTGCGGATTGATAGACTTCACACACCCATGCGGGCATGCAGGTTTCCTCACAAAGTTTTCCTTCTCCATTAAATACATTGGTGTCTACAATGTAGACCGTACATTTATTACAAATAATAACTCAGTGGTACGGGACCAGCATCAAACTCAGGACCCTTCTATCGCAAGCCGTGGCTAAAAATGCAGCCATTCTTTTTTAATACTGCATGCAAATACTGCGACATATTTTTAATCTCTAGATCAATCTAGAGATTAAATGATCACTCGTTTAGAACGAACGAGTGAGAATCAGTAGATGTAATAAATATAACATAAATATCTACATTAACCAAATGAACACCTTGTTCTGAAAAATTTAAGTATTATTCTGCTATCTTAACCGACAGTCTATGAAAAGTTATATTAGTGTGAATGAGATGAAAAGAAGTGTCAGATTCAGAGCATTTTGTAAGTTATACGACTAGCTAGCAGATACTACTTTGTCATTTGGAGTACATGTATGGGGACACTTTTATGGATGTTTTTTTTCACAGACATTAATCTAGCCCCAAATTAGGATTCCCTGTGTCTTGGGTACTAGACAATAATATACTTATGTCGTATAGATAAGTGCTAATAAATAAAGACCTATGACTCGAGTACAAACATTCAAGCTCATAACACAAAGTTTGTCCATACTGGGATTTAAACCCTGAACCTATCGACACAGAAAGCAGGGTCAATACCCGTGAATCAATCATTCGTCAATGTATATGTGTATTATATAATATCTATGTCTGCACTGACAGATAATTTTTTATCTAATAACATACAAATTTTATATATTATTATATTACATTGCATTAAATTTTTGAGGCATTTGATGTAGAAACTTTAAAGCCTTAGAGAGCAGGAGCTCAAAAAGTTTTCAAAGAGATCTCAGCCCGTCTAGTCAGCATAACAGACGATCTGAACGCTGGCCGCTATTTAGCTCAATATTTAACAATAACTATACAACGTGGAAATGCGGCCAGCGTTATGAACACCCTACCGATAGATAAGAGTGCGCCTTTCTTAAAATATTTATAGCTTTAGTGTCATCATTACTTTATTCTTAATATCTGTATATAATAAGCAAATTAACATAAACGGTTTTTCATTGAAAATAGTTGGGTCTTCCCAATGCTATATCCGCCCGCTATTCTTATTGCGCAGACTCAGTCGACATTGTAGTTTCCATTAAAATGTTAATTTTCTCTCATTTATGCTGTGAAGTGTGCGGAGATTGCGGGATTGCACCAACGCGAAGCCATTGCGTGGGCAACAATGCCGGATTACGTGGATCCAAGAGCGATTACAAAGTCGGCTAATACAGCAAACCCTAATATAGGCAAGTTTGTGAATATATCTCCCTAGTATTGTAGATACATAGGCGTATACTATACTACCTAGTATTATACATAAGTATATTAGTATTATTAGCCTAGTATTATAGATACATAGGCCTATACTATACTACCTAGTATTATAGATAAGTATATTAGTATTATTAGCCTAGTATTATAGATACATAGGCCTATACTATACTACCTAGTATATAGATAAGTATATTTATGCGTAATATTTTTAACTATAAATACTCTTATGTATTAAATTTGCAGGAATTATATTAGTTATGTTTAAATTAATATCTTTTAAGTTAAATATAATTTAATAATAAAAAGGTAGGTGTTTTGGTTGTGCAATGGCACCTGACACGGCTTGAGATCGAAAGATCGTAGGTTCGATCCCAGTCCCGTACCACTGAACTTTTTCTAATTTATATACATATATTGTATACATCAATGTATGTACTTAACGGAGAAGGAAAAGTTCCTGAGGAAGGAAAAGTACATGCCCGCGTGTGTTTGTGAAATCAAATAATCCGTACTAGGCCAGTGTGGTAGAATACGGCGTAATCCCCCTCCTGATTAGAGGTGTAAGTGCCTGTAGTAGGGATGAATATGGACTGCAGATTATGATATTTATATAATAGCTACAGATATATATTTGCAGGAACTATATTATATTCAAATTATAATCTTTTAAATTAAGAATTATAATTTAATAATAAATGGAAAAATGCATAGAAATTATATGGTGAAACGCATCTAATCTTACGACGAAATCCCACCTCAATCATTACACAGTTTTTTTATAGCAAACCTTGAAATTAACATAATGATAGTCACAGTAAGAAATCACCATTGTTTTGTGTCGTATATTTGTTATATTAAATATTTATGTACATTATTATAAATATTTTTATATTATGTTGAAGGAGACATGTACTCGTAAATACAATACTATCAATAATCACAAATCAAATCAATTTATTGTTAAACATATGTAGGTATTTATATAATAGATTATACAGTAGCAGTTAGGTCCATCCATGATCTGCCATAAAGACATACAGTGTCATAAATATACTTAATACCTATCACAATAATCTTATATATAATTAACAAAATTATCTTTCATATCATAATTTCTTTTCCTTTAAATATTCATTCAAATTATAATAACATTTAATTCTTAGAAGTTCAAACAATTTTAATAATTTAATATTCAATTATTATATATTATATTTTTTTTTTGCTAATGTACTATAAATTTTTGGCAAGAGATAAAAATGCTCTTATGAAAGAATGTAGTTTATATTGTTCGTTAATCATTTGACCCCTTAGTCTCCATGTCACCGAATTTAAATAAATTCATATTATTTTTCATAAAAATGGCACATGAATAAATAAACATATAATGTAATATTAACATATTTTGATCTATAAAATATACATACATACACTCACGCCTTTTTCCCTGGCTCTTCGGCGGGGAATCGAACCCCGGTCTCCCGCCTGACNNNAACCACTATACTACCGAAGAATTAGGGTAGGCAAAGACAACTTCTTGCCACTTACTACGAGCAAGGTGGCTGTCCGTGGCCCACTTTCCGCCCTCGCGGGAAACGAGACGTGCCGGGTGGCGAACCACGACGCCGCCATTTTTAAGGTTCAAAAGCGTTAAAACATGATTTTCATAATTCATCACTTCTTATATTGCATATGGATCTTATAGATATTTTCCGCGCTCTATAATATGCTACTTCCCTATCAGTGGAACTACCCCAGAACATTAGAATACTCAGAACACTAGCCACATAACCGTTATATGTATGTACATAACAGCGTTTTTATCAGCAACTGTTCTTTAAATTTATAAACAGCGTATGATTGCTTGTTTAACCTATTAGAAATTTTCTCAATGTGACGTTTCCAATTTAATTTACAGTCAATATGTGAACCTAAAAATTTCTAGTAAATTTAAATCTCACTGTAGGGCACAAGTTGACTTAGAATGAGAGCTGACCTATTGTGTATTGACACACTTCAGACGCCGTCGAGAAAACCTCTCGAGCATGCAGTTTTACACACGATGTTTTCTTTTGCGCTTTCAAATGAGTGATAATTTGTTATTAACACTCACAATCATATATTTCACGCTAATATAATGATAATACTAACATCATATTAACAGAGAATGCATCAGACTCTAAGTCCGTCATCATCATAATCATCAGCCCTTGAAAGTCCACTGCTGGACGTAGGCCTCCTCCTTGGAAAGGAGGGATCTCCCCACATAGCCGGCGTCTTGGAGACCGCAGTTGATTTTAATTGAATAACATGATAACGCTGCTACTCATTATCCTACTGCATATACATTATCTGACCTCTCACAGCATCTGCGGAATAAGGCTGACTCACGCTATTATTACGCTGGCACCACACAGCCCTGAGTCCGCCTTTATTTATTTAGTTATTTACACTTTATACACAGCACATGGGTGGACTTAATGCCTGAGGTATTTCTACCGGTCGACCTTTAAATGGTGCTGACATTACATAAGGGAGGTGAAGTGACTGATGTAAAATAAAAGATTACACGGATAGCGCGGTGGTTTAAGTAGTCGCTTTTCCGCTGCGCTGTCGAGTGTTGTGGGTTCGATCCCCACACGGGACAACAACTTTGTGTGAACCACAAATTGTTGTCCTGAGTCTGGGTGTCCTGTGTCACGTTATTCTATTGTTTGTAAAGTCCCCGCGACACAGGAATTTAGTCATAATGCGGGAGGTGTCTTTCTAAAAAAAAATAAAAAAAAAGGATTATGAAACACATGTTTATCTAAAGCTTAACAATACACCAATAGATAGATATTATATAAGAAGTTGAATAAATAAATAAATAACAACCAAAAATGTGTTAATTTGTCTGATTGATATCAAGAAAGATAAATATGATACCTAATACATACAGGCTAAAATCATTAGTATCACAATCACAAAGTAACTGCGAGTCAAGCTGCGGCTTCTAGTTAGTTATTTTAGAAAAATCCAATTCTTAGTCTGCACACGTTTATTTGAAAATTTGTATATCCCGAGTACCCGTCTTCGCTGGAAATTCTGTGCCTACAATGTGAACATTTCTCCCGCAGTTCATTACACATTTTCTACAAGAACAACAAAGTATATTATCTCAAGAGCGATACAAAGCAAGAAATGGAATGCGAGAAGAATGTTCATACTATTGTCTAAAGTCGTGGTGTGTGTTTAACCGCAAAGTCTGATTTGATTATTACGAATGTCTCTTTTACATCAGGTCTTTTACATCTTTTACATAAAGGGCCTGATAAAACTTGTTTGTCTGTCTTCACGTTTTCATACGTTATCCGGCCGCAGACGATCAAATTTTTTGAATTTTTTGTACTGAAGTAAATAGACACAAAGTATGGTAGTTATAGCCTTATGGTATAACTATACATATCAAGACCTAGATTTTGAAACGCTTTTCTTTAGAATTTTCGAAATTATGTGCATATTAATAATAATTTAATAATTAATAAATCACTCGCATCAAACTGTGAAAGATAATATCGTGAGGAAACCTGCGTGCCTGAAAGATTTTCTCGATGTCATGTGAAGTCTGCCAACCCGCTTTAAACCAGGCTGTGTATTTTCAGTCAGTCAGTAAGAGACATGACAGTTTTGTATGTTAAGTTATAGTCATAGTCGTTATTAGTATTTTATACTTGTAGGGAACTACCCAATATTATATCCTAGTATACCCTCAACCATAGTGTGCGCAGAAGGTGCATTTTGAACTATTCAGAAATAGACACCTGATAATACCTTAGAAATTTTATGAGGCATTTGAAATGTTATTTAGCTGCTAAATATTATCGTTCTGTCTTTTTAACAGACTTCATTTAATTCTATAAAACTAATAAACGTATATAAATTATAAGACAAATTGTTCTACATGTGTGATGTCATAAAAATGACGCATATTTTTTTATGAACATTCAAATGTCAAGAACTTAGAAATCAGTACTCTCTGAATCAACTTCGATTCTAACTTCGGAATTGGTTCGTAGAGTAAGTGTACGGATCGGCTAGTAATTTACATAGTTCCTATAAACATTTTTCATTAATCCAATACACAGCCATCTTTTATTGTGGTTTTCATCACGAAATGTTGGAATTTCGCTACAAGGGCAGGTCATGCGTTCACGTCGACGTTTTTAAAAGTTATAAGCTGCTTAAAAGCGATCCTAAAATACTTCCTTCTTATTTATGTAGCCTAAATTTCAAATAATTTATTTATCTATACTATTATATTATAAAATTGTTAAATATCAAATTTTCAAAAATCGAAGATATTTAAAAGTAAACTACTCAGGTCGACTAATTAAGGGCTTTTGAAATCAAATCTGTCGATTTTTGTTAGTTCGTTCGTTTGTTAGTACGTTCGTCATTCGGTCGGTCGGTCGGTCAGTCGGTCAGTCGGTCAGTCTATCGGTTGATCGGTCGGTCTTTCGGTCGTTCAGTCGGTCAGTTGGTCGTTCAGTCGATCGGTAAATCGGTCGGTCGGTCGTTTGGTCGATCGTTCAGTCGGTCGGTCGGTCGTTCGGTCGGTCAGTCGGTCAGTTAGTTAGTCACTCAGTCAGTCAGTTCGTTAGTTCCTTTATTCATTTCATTCGTTCGTTCGCGTTCGTTAGTTAGTTAGTCAATAAATCAGTCAGTCAGTCAGTCTATCAGATTGTCAGTACGTCAGTCAATCCGACTTTCCGTCCGTCAGTCCGTCCGTCCGTCCGTCCGTCTGTTCATTCGTTTGTTCATTCGTTCGTTCGTTGTTCGTTCGCTCGCGTTCGTTACTTAGTCAGTCAGTCAATTCATTGGTCAGTCAGTTCGTCCGTCCGTGCGTCCGTCCGCCCGTCCGTCAGTCCGTCAATCCGTTCGTCCTTCCGTCTGTCCGTCCGTCTGTCCGTCCGTCTGCCTGTCCGTCCATCCGTCCGTCTGTTCATTCGTTCGTTCGCACGCTCACTCGCTCGCTTGCTCGCTAGTTTGCTTGTTTATTTGTTTGTTCAGGCTTCACGCAAAAACAAGCGAGTAGATTTTAATTAAACTATTACAGTCTTGAAGCTACTATTCCAACTTAAATACTGCGGCATGTTTCATCAAAATCGATCAAGTAGATAGGAGAGGTCAGGTAAAAGTGGTTCTATGATTTTTTATATAAATCTATGATTCTGTCGAGATTTCCCATGTAGCGGAAAACCGACGTTCACGCGGTCGGAGCCGCGCCCAAAAGTTAGTATAGAATATAAATGTTATATAATGTTGTATAATGTTATATGAATATAACTGGCTTGAAATCTACAATTTCCAAGATGGCTGCCAAGCGTGGAGCTCCTTTTTCAAATGAAGAGTCAAAATATTCAACAGTGAAGTGCCACGGGCTGATGGCGATGATATTCGTAACTGGATTAATAACAAAATCAAACTTTAATCAAATATTTTTCGAAGAACTAGTTGTTTGCTAAGTTTTGAGGATAGTTTAGCAGGTTAGAAAATTTTTCTGCTTAGAGTCTATCCAGTTTGCTTTATAAATTTTCTTCTGCTTCAGATTGATAATCTAAGTTTAGATTAAGTAAGACAAAATTCATCTGGACCCAACCTGGACCTCGTTAATTGTTTTGTAAGGTGCACTGTAAGTAAGTTTAGTTTGGACCCCATGATGATATAACGTGCTCTAAGCGTTCTTTAGACATGGTAACTCTCGTACATATTAATATTTTTCAAGCAAAATGGCTGTTAAATTAAAGGAATTATGACTCCAATTTCTGTTAATAGACTGTTTTAACTATTTTGTTAAAGTTAATGAGAGGTACATGAATCTAAATATTAAGGTTGAATTATGAAGGCTGCCGAATCCAAACATTTTAATAAAAACATATATGTATACAGAACATCGAAGAATATTAAAATGAAACACGCCTCAGTTAAGTCTCTTTATGGTTACGCGTAAACAATTTTACGCGTCTTAACCATAAAGGTACAAATATGTTAGAATATTGCATTTGTGGTCTTACCGTATCCCTGGTTCAATACTCTAACTCTTCTATGTATTCTCTTCGTTAGCTATTTTATTTATATTTTATATTCTATTCCACGATTCTATCTGACTACGATATCAGCATTCCATATAAACGACTCCCAAAGCAGTCTATTCCCAGACAGATATCTATCATCTCTAACATCCTCAGTTCCCTCTAAAACTATGTTAGATTCGCAATAGTTATGAAAAACAAAGTAACCTAAATTAAATATAACGACGGGTGAAAGGTAAGAGGCATAAGCGACATTTTGGTCGTAAATGAGTTATAAATGCCATCTTACTTAAAATTGTCCGCTTTTTCCAATCCGCTCCAATTACTCCCATCGCTCCAGAATGATCTTTTCGTAATTTATGCCCAAGCAAAAACCCAATCACTTGATTGATCTAATCAAGATCAATTGATCTGAGCGGCATAAAACCACATAAAACAACGTCGAATCAAATAAGTAAGTGCTTTGCCAATTAAAGCTTTTATTTTCTTGATTCTAGAGCTGTTTTCATTTTCACGATATGACAATAAATAAGAAAGTTATGTCCATTTTTCCGCCGTTTCAAACTTCAGACTGCTCTCCAGAACAATCTGGTTTTTGTCGCTTATACCCTATTACCTTTCAAACGTCGATAACCTTTAATAAATAAATATTTTAAAAATATTCTTTTTTTTATGTTTTCTTAAGACGTCTACCGCACAGTATGGAACCCTCAAAATGAACAGCAAGAGTATATTCATTCGTTTCAATGTTAATATTTTCATTCGACCTCGTAATGCTTAATATACACATAACCGTTCATTTATACGTTCACTCAAAAACATTTCGATTACGATCATTGTTCAAGCGGTTATGACGGTTTCCCCAAACATAATAAAGTTTGAAATCGAATGAAAATTATAATTCATTTAGGAATCGATGCAAAGATTGTCCGGAATCGTTACAAGTACCCGATTAGTGAATCAAGGAGCTTAGGTTCATGCCGCATTAGAGCCGAGATCAGAAGTAGAACGAAAAACCCGCCACAAACAATAATCAATTGCAATCGTTAAAATAACGATTCTCATAAAAGAGATGGCAAAGTATGTTATTTTTTAACATAACAATGGGGCTTAACACAACATTAGTACACTTTTGTATTGTTATGTTATCTAAAAAATTAGTTATTAATTGGTGTACAATAAAGAGTACTCTATCTATCTATCTAACATAATAATATCAAAGTCAACTTTGTTGTAGGTAATGAGTCAGCTTAATGGCGTCATCCGATTCAAAATATCTATTTAAACTAAATATTGTGATAAAAATATATAAAGTAAATAAAAAAGTTGTAGACTTAACTACAGTGGAAAGAGATCGAATATTTGTATATAAGATAATTAATAACTTAATTGATTAATTTTTTTTAATAATTAATTTTTTTTTTTAATGTCCTCGTTTCTTCACACATTCTTTCACACGTTCTTACTCATTTTGATGTGCTGTTATGTGAATCAAAATGTGTTTAAAAGCTTTTTCTGTACCGGGTTTATCACAAATATAACGAAAAATGCACTGATGTCGATTTATTTAAACCTATCTATACTAGTATAAAATTATTAGATGTCAAATTTTTAAATATCAAAAATAGTTAAAAATAAACTACTCAGATCGACTAATTAAGAGCTTCTGAAACAAAATCTGTCAATGTTTGTTTGTTTGTTTGTTCGCGCTTCACGCAAAAACCAGAGACTACATTTTGGTCAAACTATTACAGTCTTAAAGGTACTATTCTGAATTAAATACTACGGCATGTTTCATCAAAATCAGGTCGAGTAAAATTGAGGATACAGCTTGATCCCTGTTTTAGTAGCCGCCGTTAAGGTACGAAAGTTCATGTAAAAGTGGTTCTAAGGCTTTTTCTATTAAATCTATGATTATGTTGGGAATTCCTATGTAGCAGAAAACCGATATTCACGCGGGAGGAGCCATGGACAAAAGTTAGTGTAAAATAAGAATAATCAAGGCGAGAAAATCTAAAATTTAAATTGCTCCAGTAATTACTTCCTATTGTTCACGCTTTTGTTGATATATTTCTTTGAATTCAGTAGTGTGTACGTAGGCGGTCGGTCCCATTATGAACTGCCCTGATATAGTTCTACGCGACTTCTCGATACAGGTTATGTTGCATCGAATAGTACATTTATCGTGTAATTTATATACGAACACGCATCGACATCGTAGTTTCAGTTTAACAGTGGTTTGAACAACAAGAGTCGCGTATTTCTTCAAAATGTCGAAAATCGAGTGCCTAAGCGTCATAAAGTTTCTGTTTAAAGAACACTTATCCCCTGCCCAAATAAAAGAACGATTAGATGGTGCGTTTAAGGAGTCTGCCCCCTCTTATAGTACAGTGAAAAATTGGGTGAATGAGTTTCGCCTCGAGAGAGAAACCGTCGAAGACATCGGCCATGACGGTCGACCCGTGGAAGTGCTCACTCCCGAAACTAAGAGGAGGTTTTAAAAGATCGCCGTTTGAAGATTAGAGAAATTGCAGCTAGACTTGGGCTCTCTAAAAGTACCATCCATCGTACAATCTGTGAACATATATGAAAAAAGTCAGTGCAAGATGGGTTCCGAAACTTCTTTCAGCTGTTCAGAGACAGGAGAGAGTGCACTGTACTTCCGAGTTTTTGGTTCTTTGTGGAGAAAACCCAAAGAATGTGATCGAGCGAGAGATCAGTAGTCAGTGACTGGTATTGAAACTATGGTCTTGTATTATGATCCAGAAAGCAAGCGCGAGTCAATAGAATGGCGTTAAAAGGGTGAAAAAGAGCAAAGGTGCAACAATCCACCAAAAAACTCATGTGCACAATCTTTTGGGATTTCCAAGGTGTTTTGATGATGGATTTTAAAGAACGCAATACAGTCGTAAATAGCGAATATTATGCTACATTTATATAAATTGCGATACATAATAAAGGAGAAGCGCAGAAGCAAGCTGTCTAAAGGTGTCCTTTTGCTTCACGACAACGCCCCAGTTCACACTGCCGGTGTTTCGAAGGATGCAGTTCATCAATGCGGGTTCGCGGAACTGGTACATCCAGGTGGATGTACCAGTTTCATCAGATCAGGATTATAAGGTTATAATCCTGACATGGCCCCGTCCGATTATAAAGGCCTACAGATGTTGGTTCACAGATATGAGAAGTGTATCAGTATTAGTGGAGATTTTATTGAAAAATAAAACTGGTATCGTTTCATTTTCTTCGTTACTTCATAGTTAAGCCAATTTATTATGGGACCAACTACGTGTGACTTGAAAATGGAACCTTGGTATATGTATAATATAATTTGTATGTGATAACTTTATATATATACCTAAATACTGTATGTTTCCCAAATAATACATAAATAAAGAAGGAAACGGCGAAATACAGAAAATCTTATTTTCTTTTGTTTTTCTATATTCATCTTACGGTAGATCATTAAACACTATAGGACCCCAACGTCCATCTGTTCTTAGAACTATGTGCCCCATCCACTGCCACTCAACCTTGCAGTCCTTGGAGCTACACCGGTGTTTCTGGTTTTCCTTCGAATTTCCTGGTTACAAATTTTATCTCTCAGGGATAATCTGAGCATATCTTTTTCCATTGCTTGCTGGCTGACCTTAAGTTCTTTTAAACTTTCTTAAAGGCTTAATTAATAATACAATAAATAAATTTATTCCTTTTACTTACAAATTATTGAGTGAATTATTATAAATAACATTGAAAAACAAATAATAATAACTGATCGACGAGGAAGGAAGGCATCTTTCGGATCGTCCATATCTGCGAACTCTGAAATGGCAAGGGCGGCTCAAGCCGCAGTAACCACTTCAAAGTACCAAAGTCTTTCTTCATACACACGAGTTTTTGATATAACCAGGCCTTGACGAGCATTGATAGGGTATCCATAATGGGTTCCGAAGCCCCCCTAACATGTTACTGTAGGTCGCTGCAGAATATTAATCCGTATAACCCGCAAGTCGTCTCTGTGACTTGTAAGTCTCATTTAAAATTTCATCAGTGTCATGGTGAAAAAGAATGTAGAAGACCAGAGTGATGACGAGATATATTTGCATGAGGATGAATAAAAAATGGGATGTCAAATAAAATTAAATAAAAATTAAATAACCTACTTAACACCAGGGCGCCATAAGCGTTCTTTAACTCAGCGATTAATTCAAATACCGACTACGATTTCTTCCACTACAGATGTTTATATGGTAAGAAATGAGTTTTGAAGTACAAATTAAATGAGATTTTTAAGGATTTAAGATGAAAACCGATTACTGGAGATTAAGTTTTCAAAAGAATCAAATAAAATTGAAGCCGGAGAGTCCGATGAAATTTAAGTGCCACAATTCCTGTTACGGTTCTAACGAGATTAATTTCTAATAGTCCCAATTATTGGGAAGTAATCAGATCATCGTCTTGTTATGTCATCATTTTCATATAAACACTAGCTTTTGCCCACGACTCCGCCCGCGTGAATGTCGGTTTTGCGCTACATGGGAAATCCCGAAACAATCATAGATTTATGTAAAAAGCCTTAAACCATTTCTACTTGAGATTTCGTACCTTAACGGCAACTACTAAAACAGGGATCAAGCTGTACCTTAAATTCTACCGTACCAATTTTGATGAAGCATGCCGCAGTATTTAAGTCGGAATAGTACATACTTTTAAGACTGTAACAGTTTGACCAAAATCTACCGACTGATTATTCCGTGAAACAAATAATCAAATAAACATCGACATATTTGTTTTCAGAAGCCCTTAATTAATCGATCTGAATAGTTTTTTTTTAATATTTTGATTTGCTAAATTTGACATTTGACAATTTTATAATAGTAATAGATAACATTTCTCTCACAATAACTTTATGATGGTGATAATGAAGGTGATAATGATGATTTATCTGCTCTTGATAAACCAATAGAGGATGAGATACAAAAAAGTAACAAATAAGGACATGGGAATTTTGGCGGCAACTCGAGTGAACCACCACTTGAAGTTTTATTTTAACGTTTTATATTAGTTTATTGTGATGTTTAATATATAAATTTGGTGCTATTTTGTGTATTAATCGTCAATAATCGTCAACAATATTGAAACATAGGAATAAAACTGTGATTAACATAGCAAAGTGATCGTATATTTCAAGGCAATAGACCTACGGGTGCTTGCCCGGTCAAAGTGGTATTCGTTGGACTGACTTCAAAGCTCCCAAGAAGAAAACTTGAAAAAAATATGATATGACTTCGAAATATACAGTCGACACTAGCAGAAATGGCACGAATCCGTAGCCGAATGCTACTATGAAAAATAGAAGAAGAAATGAAGACACAAATGTACTTCCGCTTTTATTATATTAGGTACCTATGAAATTGTCGATTCTCAATACTGGCAACACTGAATTCAAATGTTTGTCCTTTGATTTTTATAATTTCAAATTCAAATTTATTTAAAACTGTTATCCCCAGCTCCGCCTAGGTCTTATCATTGTTGGGAAGGGCGTCGTGTTCGGGCAACACAATCGGGAACGGTATACTAGCGTCGGGCATAATGCCGTCATAACATAAAAAAGAGCATGTGACATTTCTTGTGAAACAAAAAACGGGACGATACGCCTTTTATGCTGATTCCAAATTTGTATATAACTCTTTTTCTGAAAAAACAAATGTTAGTGATGTTGTTTTTTTATTACGGCGGCATATTACCTGCATCATGCCGCACTGGATGCACTCCTATTTGTCTACCGTTTTTTTTTCTTATTTTTCCTTGAATATGTCATGTCATGAAATAATTTTATTTGCAACAAATAGACATTTTCTTTCTTCGTCATCTTTGAAAGATAAAAAATAACGATTTAATTCATTGTGGTATTCTGTAGAGGATGCTCCATGCTCTCTTCATACGATGATTTATCCTAAATTACTCGAAATAAAATGTGTGCATATGCGTGTGGGTGTATGTATGCGTGTGTGTGTGTGTGTGTGTGTGTGCGCGCGCGCGTGCAAGCGTGCTTTCGTGCGTGCATGCATGCGTACTTACATGCTTATGTACGTGCATGCGTACATGTGTGTGCGTGTGTGTGTCTATGTCATATCTGTTTATTACAGGTTAAGACTCATCCATGTTCTACTAGCTGAAAGTGCTGAAAACTACATCATATACACGACATTCATGATCAATCAATCATATCACGATCAGTCATACAAGATATCTGTGATCGCCAGCTAACGCGTATATCACGCGGTTGTTCATCCCAACATTATCATCGGTCAGAACCTGCTATTGAGGATCAAGATTTGTGGCGAGCTCGGAAGATTTTTACACAAAAAACTCGATAGGTTCGCTTATACTGAGTCTTTCATTTTACGCCCATTATGTCAATATGGCGCCCGGTAATAAATTGCCTTCCTGTACAGTCCATTGTTTTATTGTAGCGTATAGAGTAGACCACGGCACATGCGGTACTCAAACGTTAATCGACGATTTAATTTGGTTCAGTCGGTTGATTGGTTCAATTGGTTGGCGTCCTAGTTTCTGGGCCAATGGGTCCTGGGTTCAATTTCCGGTAGGGACAAGCTTTGTATGATGAGTACGAAAGGCACGAAATTTCCAATTCAATGTTTATATTATAGGAATATTAGCATGACATGTTTTATTGACGACTGATTGGTGTAGTGGCAGTGCTTTCTTGCCAATGAGTACCGGGTTCGAATCCTGGTAGGAACAAACTTTATGTGATGAGCACAAATGTTTGTATCCGAGACAATAATAATACAGATAAATAAAATATATAAATACATAAATACGTTCATGTATTTATGTATTTATATATTTTATTTATCTGTATTATATATCGTTGTCTAGTGCACAAGATACAAGAAATCCTAGTTTAGGTAGTGGTAGAGGCAGTTAAAGAACCTCAGTTTGGTCTTAGATCAATGTGGTCCAAAATGTTATTTTCATAACCTTATTTACTACTTTTGCCCGCGGCTCTGCACGTGTGTATCTCGGTTTTCTGCTACATGGGAAATCCGACACAATCATACATTTATTTTACTTGACCTTTCGCACCATAATGGCGGCTACTAAAATAGGGATCAAGCTTTATCTTCAATTCTACTTGACCGAATTTGATGAAATATGACACAGTATTTAAGTCGCAATAGTATCTTTAAGACTGTAATAGTTTAACAAAAATCTAACTGCTTCGTGAAATATATAAACAAAAGCGTGAACAATAGGAAGTAATTACTGGAGCAATTTAAATTTTAGATTTTCTCGCCTTGATTATTCTTATTTTACACTAACTTTTGTCCATGGCTCCTCCCGCGTGAATATGGGTTTTCTGCTACATAGGAATTCCCAACATAATCATAGATTTAATAGAAAAAGCCTTAGAACCACTTTTACATGAACTTTCGTACCTTAACGGCGGCTACTAAAACAGGGATCAAGCTGTATCCTCAATTTTACTCGACCTGATTTTGATGAAACATGCCGTAGTATTTAATTCAGAATAGTACCTTTAAGACTGTAATAGTTTGACCAAAATGTAGTCTCTGGTTTTTGCGTGAAGCGCGAACAAACAAACAAACAAACATCGACGAATTTGGTTTCAGAAACCCGCAATTAGTCGATTTGAGTAGTTTGTTTTTAAATACTTTGATTTTTGAAAATTTGACATTTAACAATTTTATAACATTATAGATATAGATAAAAACGAAAAAATCAACCCTTAATCTCGTCTACTAATCTTAAGAAGCTTTCCTCCGCACACCTGCGCGTGTACACGCAACAAAACCCGCAGCATTTACAACACAAAATGGTATATTTCGACAAGTTATTTGCCAGGCGCCATGCCCGCTGTGGGCTCTCTATTTATTATCTGAACCGCCACTTAAATGACGCCGTCGCTGACCCTGAAGTGTGATAATTATGAAGTGCCGCAATTTAATCTGAAATGTAATATTTATAATTGTGAAATATAATTATGTTAACCTTTTAGAAACATACATATGTACAGGAATACAAAAAACTGTGTTTTATTTAAAAATCTCACAGTTCTAAATACAATATCCAAGAATAATGAACATGCCTTTTATTTAAGCCTATTATCACACTATTTTTTTTTATTTTTGTTCCTTATCTCTTTACGACTAAATTACTGATCCAATATGAATTTAGAACAGTAAGTTATAAATCTGAAGAAACAAATGATGACTCTATTGCTACCATTTTTAAAATGCAGGCAATGCTTGAAGTTCTGTCTGGAGTAAGATATTAATGGATTTAGAAAAAATTAAAATAAACCTGAATGCACAGGATTCCTTTAAGATACTTTTGTGTTCATAGGCTGTGGGTGTACGGGCTGACGTGTTCCAAGGCGGGTTCATTAGTGCTGGGTTTTTGAGTCGACTCGAGCACGCTCTAGTAACACTTATGTAAGCCTGGCTTACTACTCAAAAAATAAGCTTTAGCTTGTGAATTTTTCGAATAATAAAAGCAACAACTTAGTAGAAAAAAACATATAATTTGATTATCCTGAAATGAAATGATTTATTTTTAGGAAACGTGATAACATTAATTATGTCATGTCATATATCGGTGCAAGGAGACGGGCTGATGTTAGCACTTTCTCGCCCTGCGAGACACGGCACTCACTGACTCAGCGGCTCCAGCTTGCTTCTGCAGTTGGAGAACAGGCGCTCTCTCTACCGCAAGTGATATCAGCCATGGTCGAGTGGGAAAGCGCCTGAGCGGCAATTGCCGCCTTTTGCGAGGCCAAGATGACGGTAAAGGTGGACGGCTGCGTAAAGAAGTCGAGGTAAATTGCCTGCGGGCACAGGGAGAGTAACCCATCATCCGTAGAGAACAGTCCCGCAAGAACGCAGTGCATCTGGCGCGTTCCCATAGAGGAGGGGAGGCAAAAGGGCTCCCTGGAAGAGTCTTAGAGCTCTCGGCGGAAGTGAGGGAGTCATCTCTCCTTAAAAGAGAAGCTCGTAGGCGATCAGGGCCAAGCCCGCCCATACCGCGGATAATTACTCGCGTGTTTCCCCTTGCTTGGGCTCAAGAGCCAAGGTGAATGCCGCACAGTCTTTAGTGGGTGCAATTCTCACATATCCGCTGTGCTGTGCCTTCGACGCGGGAGTAATGGCTTAGCCATTTTCACTGCCTCAAAAAAAAATATTATAAATCGGTAACGAGAAGCCCAAAACGTTTTTTTTATGAAACTTGATTTTGGTTGTAGATGGTCTTTATAGCATCACTGAACAGGAATTGCGGTAGCAGAATACACTCCAGCCATAGCCTTAGAGGCTAAGAAACCTAGGAGGCGAATAGCCCAAGGACAATCTTGAGTGAAGCTCCTCGACTTTGATAGCCCCGAAAGGGATGTTAATCGAGAATTCTGGCCTCAGTACAGTACTGTACCTAATAAACGCGGGGTAAGATTAAGTTTTTTTGAACTGACTGGTGGAATCGGTGTCTGCTAGCATGGCCATTACTTAGTTACTCGACACACGTCGAAACAATGATCATACCAACAAACACCAATCCCTCCCTCCAATGAGTTCAAGGAGGATCGATATTAACAAGCCATATATATACACATTAATAAAAAACCTAAAAGCGTGATTCAGTTTTGTCGCACAACACAAACAACGCCACCTCGGAGGGATATAAAACTTGTCATATGTATGTTTAAACACTGAAATACAGAATATTTTGTCATAATTATACAATTAACATTATAAAAAGTAACTCAAGCCGTTGTGGGAAGCCTGGTAGATTTAAAATATATATACATACATACACTCACGCCGATTTCCCATAAGGGTAGGCAGAGACTATAATATATATTACATACATACAGTCACGCTTCTTTCCCATTGGAATAGGCAGAGACCACTTCTTTCCACCTGCTATGATCGTTTAATGTAGCAAAGTGGATATCCGTAGCCCACAGTTCGCCCCCACGGGTAACGTGACGTGTCGGGTGGCGAACCACGACACCGGCATTTTATAAGGTTAAAAATGTTAAAGTTCCTCATTGCATTCCCGCGGCTTAATGGAGAGGAAAGGAAAAAGGATGAGGTAGGAAAGGTGATATTGAGCAAGGAATATGGAATTTTGGAATGGAATTATAGGATACAGAATACTACTATCTCGGAAGGAGTAGGAAGATACAGTAATCCACTGTTATATATTTTATATTTAATAGCTTAAATACGTCTCTGTTTACTTCTAGCGCCGGTTCCAATAAATTCTAATTAAACTTGTGTTTAGGAACGCGGGTGACGAGACAAGAAATGCGGAGTCTTGGCATACGTGGTGCGCCATCTTGCAATCGATATGTCGTTAACTCACTATTGAATAATAATATTATATACATATTAAGCTATATGGCGTCGTCATACAATAATGTTACTCCATGTCATACCGTGTATGCTGTGAGAACCAGCAAAGAAATATACCACGATAACGATTAGCAGCGTTATCATGTTATTCAAAAAAAATCTCCAAAAACGATCTCCAAAATGCTTGCCAAGCGTTGAGACTATGGCAAATTCCTTTCTTTGCTTTATACGCTTACCTTTGTGTTGAATAATAATCAATGATACGTTTGCAAAACCTATCCGTGTCAAATCGCACTAGTACATTTGCAAGGCTTATAGGCGTATACATTACAAGGCATATTTTTACATCTATTTTATCTTTACGACTTTTAATGTTAAATTCTTTTAATGTTTTGTTATTTCTTTGGTATAGTAGATAAATTTAATATTATAGATTCAAAAGGATGGATGGGTCATGAAAGAATTTCATTATGACTGGCTTGGTAATAAATATTATAATGATTTCTTAACTGATATCCCTTAAAATGCACATGAAATCTTTTTTCCGAACCTCTGTACAATGTAATCTAGGCATCTAAAACAACATAATTTCTAATTTTTAATAAGTTTGTAACTGTCCAACTGCTGGGCAAAGCAGATGTCCTGAGCCGAGGCGGGTGAGAACTTTTAAAAACTGATAAATCACGATTACTTCTGACAAGCTGGAGTATGTACTTGATTTTGATACTGCGGATCTACTTTTATTGTCGACTAGCTGTGCCCGCGACTCCGTCCGCGTGGGCATTCGATAAGAGCGAAATTATACATAAATTGTTTTCGCCGACCTTAATAAAAATGAAACAAACACTAAATGTTAGAGTAAGCTTGCCACAATTCAACAGTCAAAACAGTATTCAAATCGGTAAAGCTGTTTCTGAGATTAGCGTACTCAAACGCACAGATAGACAAACAGACAAAATTTCTAAAAACTATATTTTTGGCTCCGGTAACATAAGTACAACCTATATGGTTGGTTTTTTTGAAAAAATATTCATTGTACAGACACAGCTCGTTTACGATTTTATTATATGTATAGATGTACTATTATTATGACGGCTACGCTTATTATTTTATTGACGGAGTCACCTGCTACTGGGCTTCCAGACGAGTAGTGCTAGGTATGACGAGTATGTGTTCGTTTTATTAGTTATGATGAGATCTTACCACTA